>PVKP010032716.1:0-25687 GCA_004027715.1 Plecturocebus donacophilus | reverse complement strand
TGCGCCTGCCACCATGCCCAGCTAATTTTTGGATTTTTAGTAGAGATGGGGTTTCACCATATTGGCCAGGATGGTCTCGAACTACAGACCTTGTGATCCACCCTCCTTGACCTCCCAAAGTCCTGGGATTACAGGTGTGAGCCACACCACACCTGGCCTAATTACATTATTTTTCAAATAAAAGAGAATATTTACTTCTAAAATTCCAATCTCCTGTAATTAATGCTACTGTCCATAATTTCAAGGCATAATTGACAGATTACTATTAGTTTACTCTGTTTTGTATTTTAACCTTCCCCTCTAAATAATCACCAACTAATTTGTTAACTCAAAAATACATAAAAATACAGAAAGCTTCTTTTTCCAAATAACAGTATTCTTTTCAATCATTTGTAACAATCCAACATGATATGTCAATTGATTTAGTGTTTGTATGAGGTTTAACATTATGAAATTTTCACTTTTTAGGTCAAAATTAGCTGAACATCAGCAATTTAATATGGTTTAGACTAATAACTATCTTCCTGTCCTGGAAGAAAAATAGTGATACATATTTCTTCCTATCAGTTACACAACAAAACTGCTAGAAAATTGTGCAAATCTGTCTCAAACACACTACACAGAATGCTTATGATTTCACATTTTTATCTCATCAACCAAGTTCTACATTTCTTTTCTCCAAATTAGGCAGTGTATACTCTGAGAACAGAGTTGGAGATGATTGTGTTAGGGCTTTTATTCACTATGTGTAATAACCACCACATGCTATTTAATGTCATATACTTACTGGATTACATGTCTGCTGAGATGCCTTAGCCCCCATTGCTTACTTACAGTAAATTGTGTCCTATGAGGTTAAGGACATAGAAAAATCTGGGAATTTTTTCTGGTTTTATGAATGACATCAGATTTCCAAAGGACTGCTAAATACGTGCTGGAGTTTTCAAGTGCATGCTGACCAGATTGCATAAAATTACTGTCCGATTGCCACATTTAAATTTTCCGTAAGAATTGCTCAGTTAGGAGTCACATTACATAAGTTTGACTCACTTAAGTCTCTTGCATTTTAGAAATCTACCTTGTAAAAATTATATTTAAACAAGTTGGAATATTTCTGTATTATTTCTGGAAAATAGCATCAGAACTTAGATTTAATATATTTTTAAAACATAAGATTTATTTTCTCTTTTGCAATGATGTATTATTTCACACTTTCTGGTAGTTTTCAAAATTTTTGAGTTCTCATTTTTCTTGCATCTATTAAACTTGTTGCTTAATTACCATAAATTCTGTCTAAAAAATATTTTAATTTATTAGCATTTAGTTTTCTTATTTTGCTAATTTAGAAAAGTTATATGTTATGAATGCTCATTATTGTAGCTTAAATTGATTTTTGTAGTAAAACAGATCTGTATTTGAATCTCAGCTTTGCCATGCATCAACTATAAAACTTTGGGGATGTTATTTTGCCACTCTAACTCTATCTTCTCATTTGTACTATGAAGATAATAAAAATTGTATGTACAAATGAAACTAGAAACATACAAAATACAAAATTTGGGGACTGACCCATACTAAGTAATGAATAAAATTACTAATTATTAATAGTATTAATATCCAAAATCCAAAACAAGAAGACCTCTGACCATAGGTCTTTTAATTATCTAAGAACTATATACAAATGTAAGTCAATCAAAATGTTCTCAACATGACCCCAAGATTCATGGAAGCACATCACAGAATTAAGGTAAATCAAGTAAGCAAAAACAAGTATGGCTTGTTTCACAAAATAACAGGTTGAAAACACAAAGGTTGGGTTAATTATTACCTGTGAGTTCAGGTTAATCACCATAAAGTCTTACCCCTTTCTATCCCCTTAAAAGCCAAACATCACAGACATTACAAAGGCACACCTAACCATTTTTCCTAGACTTAAGAATCAGGGGATGCAAGAGTCTTTTCAGGCTATAGTTTGGAAAGACACTAGGTTTTAAAAACAAGAAAACTCTTGCTAGCCACAAAGTATACAGGGATTCTATGGACGCACAACGTATTTTTAAATAAAATCAAAATATATTGTTCCATATTGTCATCAGATACAGATACTCATAGATCCAGTGTCTTCATACAGACTCACTAAAAATATTCTAAAAGAATAGCCAGTTGTCAGTGTCTCTAGTTATTACTTGACAAAATACACTGGGCAAAACAGTGATGATCTGCAAGTCCCCTTTGGCAGTATATGCATATGAGTTTGGTAGTCAGGAACTTTCTTTTCCCTTTAGGAAAACTTGGAATCTATGTAGGTTTCCAAAGTGGGTGGGTACAAGGAGGTCAACAGTGCCCCCAGAAATGTTACCTTTAGTGCTAAAACTAAAAGGGTTTTCTTTTTAGGAAAATTAATAGCCCCACTCCCAGAATGCCAGCAGCTGACACTAAGAGTTCAGCCAAGAACAAGAAATCATAGAAACCTTGGAGATGCACTAAGTCAATACAAAACAACTTTAGCGAATATTTTCTACCACATTTCTTCTAAATCACAACCTGATAGCATTTTTCTTATATTCCTTTTCTTGATAAACTGAGCTAGATATTCTTCATCTGGTCAGACACTGGGGCAGTAGTTTTAGAAAAAAAAATTTTACTCCCATTGGAGAGTCAAAACTTTTTAATTTCTGGAAAATTAAAATTAAGTTATTTCTCAATTACAATAGATATTTTCACCTTATTGGTTTTAATTCAGGAAATTTTGATGGAAGATAGTGAATGGCATTATCTTCTTGCTTTGTTAATAATTAACCAGACTTAATTTCTAAAAAGTGAATCAAAACAAAATTTAAAAGTGAAAGATGTATTATTTTTATAACTAGACTATTATAAGGTAGTTTATTTCTAAAAGACTATAAAAATTGCTGAATTTAACTTCTGTCATTACAAGTGTGAGTACCAGGATGAAATATGTATAAAATAATTTACAAGAATAAGACAGGAAGATATACCACTAGACAAAAAAAACTTGAAATTATTTATAAATAGCTTTGATGCAAAAGTTTATTCAAATGAAAATTACTTTAAACTGAATGTCTGTGCCCCACAAAATTCATATGTTGAAATATAATCCCCAGTGTGGTGATATTTAGAGGTGGGGCCTTTGGGAAGTCGTAAGGTCATGGGGGTGGACTCCTCATTAATAAAATTAGTGTCCTTATAGAAGTGACCTGAGAGAGCTCTCTCATCCCTTCAAGCATGTGAAATTACAGAGAGAAGACAGCTGTCTAAGAACCAAGAAGGAGGCCCTCACCAGATACCAAATTTGCTTCCATGATCTTATACTTCCGAACCTCCAGAACTGTGAGAAATAAATTTTTATTGTGTATAAGTCATTCAGTTTGTCTTATTTTATTATAGAAGCCTAAATAAACTAAAATAGAAAGTTTAAATTAGTTCTTTTAAGTTTATCATTCCAGCACAGATTTTCTTTACCCTGAATTTTAATGATCCATATTCTTTCCTACAATAATTTAATAAATTTCATTTAAACATTTTTGCAGCATTTATTTTGCTATACTATAAATACCCTGCATTAAAATAAATAAATAAATAAATACCATGTATTTATACACTTGTAGGTATAGGTGCTACTGCTTCCTACTATACTTGAAATTACTATACAAACTCTCTAAATCCATTTTGTGTCTTGTTATTTATATTTTGCAAAATATCAAGGAATATACAATAAGAAGTTATATTATACAGGTCTTTAGTAATAACTCATAAAAGAATAAAGCAGGAGACCTGGAATATGACTTGTTTCAGAGAATTTTCTAATTCATTACAGCCCCAAAATGAACATCTTCAGACAATATTTCAATTATTTTTGTATTTTCCAGGACAAGGTATATATATTTTACATTTGGGAAAATACTGTGAAATATTTCTTAGACTGAATAAGTCAAATAGATCAACTGAGGCTCATAGCCTTAGAAACTTCTATGCATCTTAGGGATAAGACAGGGATAAGACCCAAGCAAACCATTTCCCAGCAAGAATACATTTCTCAATCAAGAAGAAGCAACTATTTTACTTTGAATTCACCTACACTCTTCCACTTAGAAAGCACAGGATTATAGCTTATGATTAGCCAATCATTCTAATGCTATTTAACAAATATTAGGTTGATTCAAAAGTTGTTGCGGTTTTTGCCATTGAAAGTAACAGCAAAAGCTGCAATAACTTTTGCACTAACTTAATATATTATTTTTATTCTGTAACATATAAAAGCGAATTTTTAACAATATATTTGCACATATAATTTGCACATTGTGTGGTTACTTTGCACAATTCATAATAAATTTGAATATTCATTATATCTCTTAATCTTTACCAAAACTCTATGAGATTGTCAGAATGGATTTTTTATTATTAGTTCCATTTTACAAATGTAAACCTAAAATATAACTAAATCAAGTGCTATGCTCCCTGTCAAATAACTAATAAATGGTGGAATTGGGCAATATATCCAAACAGAAATTACATTGAATGTCAAAACAGTTCATCATACAATGTAAGAGTTTAAAGAGTTTGGAACTAATGCAACAAACCACGGACCCAAAAATGCCACATGGTTATAAATAATTAGGAGAGAACCATGGCTGTGTGGTCTGCTAGTGTAAAATTGCAATGAATGGAGCTGTTTTTATGAGTAAAAGACTTTGAGTTTACTGGATATTTAACAGACAGTGTCTCAAAAAGTCAGATTCTCCAAACAGTGACAAAAGAAGACGACTATGACAGTTGTCAACAATTCATCTTTATGTTTGATTCATGTGGCAAAGAAATCTTTTGATTAATAACTACTATCTATGATCAGAATGACTGCCAGTAGTATCATCTCTAAAAGCAACTGTCTTTAAAAAATTAATTCATTTAACAAATATTTGTTGAGTGTATACTATAAGTGGGACTGCTGTAAGGACATGTAGCAACGTACAAAACAAAGTCCCTGATCTTTTGGGACTTATATTCCTCTGTTAGCATCAACAACTAAGTAACTAATAAGTACATAAAGGCCATTAAGAAGAGTAAATTCTTTACACATCAGAGGCAGGATTTGGAACTCTACAGTATGAAATATACTAATATTCCCATTATAGGCCAGGCACAGTGGCTCACATCTGTAGTCCCAGCACTTTGGAGACTGAGGTAGGAGGATCACCTGAGGTCAGGAGTTCAAGATCAGCCTGAGTAACATGGCAAAACCCCATCTCTATCAAAAAAATACAAAAATTAGCTGGGTGTGATGGCAGGCGCCTGTAATCCCAGCCACTTGGGAGGCTGAAGCAGATAAAAATGCTTGAATTCTGAAGGCGAAGTTTGCAGTAAACCAAGATTGAGCCACTGCACTACAGCCTGGGCAACACAGCCCAATAACATTCATTTTTTTCAAAAACTAATATATGCCATTATTAATAATCAAAACATAAAAATATAACACAGAAAGATTAAATAAAATTTGATTAAATAATTCTTATGCCTCTATGCTAGCATTTTACTTAGTTCTAGAAATATATAGCATATCATCATGTACTTAAAGTATTTAAATTGTTATCCAGTGACTGGAATGTTAGTGCAAAGGTAAAATGCTGCTAAACATTTCAAAAGAAGCATGATAGTACAAAACAAGTAGAAATGTTGGAAAAAAGAATCATTAATTTCATTCCTTTATCTTCCATATTCTTGTCTGATGCAGTCACTTTCTGCCAAATGTTCCACTTGTAATATCGAAATAATAAAATTGTGATCAAAGTAAAGAAATTTATTAGGCAGAGAAGCTAATAGAAGACACACTAACACTAAGAAATTTCATATGACAACATACAAAATGAGTCTATGCCCATCTTTGGTATATGTAAATTAAATGTATTCATTTTTAGCACACCACTTGTACACATGTTGCCTTCCATTCTTGTTTTATATTGTCTGTCTACATTGATGCCTGGGTTCATCTTTTCTAGGTCATTGATTTTGAAATGTGAGTGGAATATTGAGCACAAGAGATTAGAACAAGTGGGTGGGAGCAAACGAAATTGTTAGGCTCAATAGAGCTTTTGTGTCTCATGATCTTTAACACTGTAGAAATACTTAAATTCTAGGATAAATTCAAAATATTTACCCTAGGTGCTACAAATAACATGTATCATATTTTCTGCTAAAATTCACTTCAACAATAACAAAGACTATTATTATGCCCCAATTAGGAATATAAGCAACATTCAATCACTGTCTACTCAATTTAACAAATATATAAATTTCCTCTTGTAGCAACAAAATAGGTAAGTAATTTTAGTTAAATGTGAAAGAATAAAGAGCTATGGAGTCTTCATGTATGGAAATATAGTACTGAATTAGTAAATGCTGTTGACTTGTTTGAGAATAAAGAGAAAGGAGGGAGAATAAAAGGAAAGAGGGAAAGAAGAGGGGGAGAAAAAAGGGAAGAAGGAGATGGAATAAGGAGAAAAGAAACCAGAGAAGGAAAGGGTAATGAAGGCAACATAGGAGAAAAGATAAAATTTAAGAAAAGATAAAACATTACCCTACGCAACTTTTTTGAAAGAGCAAAAAGTGAGTTTAATTCAATCTCTGTGGTCTTCCTCCCAAGAACTCATAACCCCAGTGTAATCATGAGACAAAAATAATACAAATGCAAATTGAACAATTCTACAGGACACCTAACTAGTAATTTTCAAAACTGTAAAGATCATCAAAAACAGGGAAAATCAGATAATCTTTTACAGTCAAGAGGAACCTAAGGAAATCTGATGACTACATGTAATGTGATATCTCAGATGAGATCTTGAAACAAAAAAAGTAGGGGGGGATTTTAGTTAAAAAAACAAGGAAATTTAAATGTGGTATGAACTTAATAAAAAAGCATTAATATTGGTTCATTAATTGTGACAAATGAGTCATATTAATGGAAGACATTAACGATGGAGGAAATTAGGTGTGGGATATAAGGAAACTATTATCTTTAAAAATCTTCTATAAATTAAATTGAATAATTCTAAAATTAGAAGTTTATTTTTAAAATATGAGCCCAAAATTCACTCTACCAACTTCAAAAAATACCACGAATCCAGAGTTGGTCTCTAATCTGAACCACATTCACCATTAATCTGGAAATATGTACTAAAATTACATGTTACAAAAAATAATGCTGCTTAGCCTAACTAGTCAGAATCAGAATCAAGTTTCTTAGAGCAGATGGCAAGAAATCATTCAGGTCATGAATAATCATATTGATATTTGTTAATATTTATATGCTTATATCATATATTGCTTATACATGCTTATATCATATATATGATATGCTGAGATCATATATTGATATTTGTAGTTATTTTAAAGCAAATCAGGTAACAATTTGTTGGAATATGAAAGTGTTTCAATTATATTTTTAATATTTAAATGTTCGTAAACCATGAACACTGTTATGTTTAATATGGCAGTCAAATATAGCCAGTTCTTGCAAACTTAAGTATATTAGTCCATTCTCACACTGCTATTAAGGACTACCTGACACTGGGAAATTTATGAAGAAAAAAAGTATAATTGATTCACAGTTCCTCAGGCTTTATAGGAAGCATGGGTGGCCTCGGGAAACTTGCAATCATGGCAGGAGGCAAAGGGGAAGCAAACACATCTTACTATGGAAGAGCAAGAGAAAGAGTGAGAAGGGGGAAGTGCTACACACTTTTAAACAACCAGATCTCATAAGAACTCCATCACAAGAAAAGCAAAGGGCAAGTTCACCCCCATGACCCAATCACTTCCCACCAGGCTCCTCCTTCAATATGTGGGGGATTACAATTCAACATGAGATTTGGGTGGGGCACAGAGACAAACCATATCACCAAGTATTGACTAATATACAGTCTATGTTGCTTAACCAACAGGGATATGTTCTTAGAAATGCACAGGTAGGTGATTTTGATACTGTGCAAACATGTTAGAGTGTACTTACACAAACGTAGCTGGTATAGCCTACTACACACATAGGCTGTATGGTATAGCCCATTGCTCTGACCACTGTTGTTCATGCAGTACACTGTTTACCATGTTCATGACTTGTTATCTGGCATATGACTGTATTAAGGTATGCTTGGATAGCAAGTACTTTGCTGGGGGCTTTTATTATTTGATATGGGGTAATTCTTGTTATTATTGTTTTTTTATTTTATGAATTATCTTCCTCTATGACATCCATATGGATGCCCCAGAGTTAGCCTTCAGTGTACTACTGCATGAGCATGTGTGTTTGTGTGTGTGTGTGCGTGTGTGCGTGTGTGTGTGTGTGTGTGTGACTAGAAAAGAGTTCTCTTGAGGCTATATTCTTTATATCCTTTATGAAGGAAGATTAAAAACACAGAGCAAGGCAGTGTGAATACCTCTGCTTGTTCCTGCCCCCAAATGTGAACATCTTCTTCTGAGACAGGCTACTGTGACAAAAGTTGTCACTGTTCCCCTAATGCCAGACTATATGTCAAAACTTTCCCCAAGGCTTGACAAATCACAACTCTATTTTACCTGTTAAAGCCCTGAATGTATCAATACCTAAAAATTGTTCCTAATTCCAGGACCTGCACCTCTAGAGAAAGTTAAGGCAATTTCAAAAGATCCCTTGAATTCTGACTAATAATCTACAGCTACAGTGCAATTTCCTATCTGTATCATTTCATTTGGTGCTCACAAAAATCCCACAAGATGAGCAAGGCAAGAAATGTTTATTTTATAGAGATAGAAAACTGAAGTTGAGATGAAATAACTGATTCCCAGAAGGTCACATACCACAGCTACCATAGCTACCACAGCAGAACAAGCAAGATTCCAGGTCATCTAACTTGATATTTTCCCACTAGTAGCTCTGCTTCTGATGAGGAACAACATCAAAGACATAATTTCTGACTGATAAAAGTGGCCCTTTAAAGTAAAAGGCAAGTTTTTAAAGATAATGTATCCCTTATCTTTGATAAGCTAGAATGTGCTTTAGAGATTAATTTCTCTGACTTCTATAATATTTTTGCATTTTTATCTCTTATTATTTATAAACATGAAACAAATGAGTGGTCAGATGAAGCATGAACACTTGCGGTTGTACAAATCATTTAATTAGAGTGTCTATCACCTCAAGTTTTCCCAATAAGCACATTTTGTATCAATATCATAATATTACATTTGACATATGTCTCTGATACTACCTTATTCCACCAAGCAGCCATTACTTAATTATACTTTGAAATTAAGCACCTGGATTCTCTGTGTGGCCTAAGGGTACCTCTAGAAAAGCTCATATGTGGTTAAAAAAAAAGACTGAAGACAAGAAGAGTACTAAATTGACATAGGCAGGTCAGATTGCTGTTTGGCGTCACATTTAAGAAATTATAGTCAAGTGGCTTTTAGTTGCATCCTAACTGTCCATTTTCAGGTGGTACTTCTGCCAAACACCAGATCACTAGGGCTGTATTAAAAAGTTCAAATAGCACGCTCAAATTTGAAACTATAGATTTTATTTCTAGTTTTTCAGCTGGCACACATGAAAAGTACTTTTGAGCACCAAAAGAAGATGAAGAAATAACTTACAGTGAATGGAAAATGTTAGGAAAGAGAGGGCTAGACAATTCTATGAGTCACTACTGAGATAGCTAAAGGGATGGGGATTCCAGTTCACTCATTAAAGTGTGGGTTGAAATGTTGCTTTATTTTTCAAGAATTTCCATGGGAGGAACTAAGAGGGAAAAACAGGAGGTGGTCAGACTTGACTACAGACAGAAAAGGCCTATCTTAAGAGTAGTGAGATACAGGCATAAGTGGAAGGCATGCCACAGCACAGAAGAGACTTTAAGTCTTAAATAGTCTTAAGAGACTTTATGGCACTATTTCAAAAGTGAACTGAATCCTTAAAAGAATTCTTCTAAATGAACAAAATGTAGCTTTTAAATTATTTTCATTTACATCTCAATTCATAAATACAATACGGAATTACTTTGGCTGTGATTTTAAAATCTTAGAATATCTATTTTTAACAAGCAAGAAAAATATTCTAACACAGAAAATAATTTTAGATTCATAATTTCCTTTGTAGGAAGAAATTGTTACCTATTATTCTTTCAAAAATCAGAAGCAAAATGTCAGAAGCAAAAAAAAAAAAAACAAGAATGAACATCTACCTTGTGGATATTAATTAATTTAGAGTATTACCATAGTATCTATTACCTATCTCCTGAGAAAGATATGGTTTATACTTTTGAGACAATCTGCCTAAATTTAATGTGTCAGTTGCATCCCTGAGAAGCCGTGGAATGCAGCAGTTAAGAACAAATCCTGGTTCTGTCACATATTAGCTTGAAATTTCAGAGACCCATATAAAATTTTTTAAAAGTACCAACTTGGGAGTTATTGTTGATTGAAGTAAAATAGTATCTGTGAAGTACTTGGCACATAATCAATGGTCGTTACATTAGAGGTATGAAATTGAAAAAAACATTTAAAGCTAATGAATGACAGAATAAAAAATGTTACTTGACTTCCAGTTCTGTTACTGACCCCTGAGATATGGGCATGGAAGTGGCACAAGCACAATGAACACAGGATCAGTGACTTGGATGGTGGGGAGGCTGGGGAAAGATGTAATGATGTATAAGTGAAAAAATCCTTTCTATATTCAGTTCAACAAATATTTGATGAGCTCCCACTATAATTCCCAGTCATCTCAAAGGATGCCTATCACTTCCTTTAAGAGGCTAATCCTGATGGTGAGACAAGACTTGTACCCATGGAACAAGGAAATATATGATGAAGCACTAAAATTAGTAGTAGTATAAGGATTATGAAATGACTGCTTACAAACAAACCATGTTACAAGACATATATATAACACACATATAACACCAGCTGCAAAAATCATTGTAATTAATCTTCTTAAGATAATCTAAAAATGTTATATTCTACTAGTCTGCCTAGAAAAGAGATAAAATCCTGACTTCTTTTTGTTACTTTATTTTTGACATATAGTTTTCTAAATTAAACAGAAAATCCAACTGTGGTTTTATCTATCTGAATTTTAAATGTAATATTTATCTCTTAATGACTCACGCATTTCAAAAACTTATGGTTATATTTCACCCTTTATGGGCCCAAACTATTCAAGGATTTCCAGAGTTGTGTATTACATATATGCAAGAAACAAAGAGCAACAGCACTGGAGAATTCAACAGATGACAACAGCGACACTAAATATATATATATATATATATATATATATATATATATATATATATCGGAAAAGAAAGTATGCCACCTGCTGTTTATGGAATGAAAAGAGGTCCAACAGTAAGTATCTGAATACATGAGTCAAAGCCAGAAAAAAAAAAAAAAGACACTTGGGCTTCTCTCTACTTTCCTAGGTCCTGATTTCAGCATGTTGTAACAAGTTTATAAGCATGCATATGTTATCTAAAGTTACTGCAAACAAGTCTAGTCTTTGTCTTTCTCCTGTACATTATAAAGGTATTAGGGTTTTTTTCTATCTACTTGTGTTGACTTCATTTGACTTGTTAAGTCCCTAAGGTAAAGAATGATGTATATCCTTAAGTATGATTGTATAGTTTTAAAAAGCACTACAAGCAGTATCAGGCAGTCAGTAACATGATGACTATGAACAATCATGCATCAACAAATTGTATAGCCTAGAAGAAATGAATAAATTCCTAGACACGTAAAACCTATCAAGACTGAATAATAGAGAAATAGAAACTCTGTACAGATGCATAATAAGTAAAGAGATTAAATCAGTAATGAAAAGTTTTCCATGAAAGAAAAGCCTAGAACCTAGTGGCTTCACTGCTGAGTTTAACCAAACATTTAAAGAACTAATATCTATTCTTCTTAAATTCCCTTAAAAAAAAATTGGACAAAAAAGAATACTTCTAAACACAATTTATGAGGCCAACATTATCCTGATACCAAAACCAGACAAAGACACTACAAGAAAAGAAAATTACAGGCCAGTATCCCTGTAAAAATTCAAAATCCTCAACAAAATACTAACAAACACATTCCACAGCATGGTAAAGGGATCGTTCATCATGATCAAGAGGGATTTATCTATGGGATCCAAGAATGTTCAAAAAATGAAAAGCAATAAATGTTAGACACCACATTAACATAATGAATCACTAAAATCATACAATCATCTCAATAGATGAAGAAAAAGCATCTGACAAAATTCAACAACCATTTCTGCTGGAAGTTTCAACAAATTAAGTATAAAAGAAATGTACCTCAACACGGTTGGACACAATGGCTCATGTCTGTTAATTACAGCACTTTGGGAGGCCAGGGTGGGCCACCTGAGATCAGGAGTTGTGATCAGCCTGGCAAACATGGTGAAACCCCATCTCTACTAAAAATACAAAAATTAGCTGGGCATGGTGGCACACATCTATAATCACAGTTATTCAGGAGGCTGAGGGAAAAGAATTCCTTGAGCCTGGGAGGTAAAGGTTGTAGTAAGCAAAGATTGTACCACTGCATTCTATCCTGGGTGACAAAGTGAGATTCCATCTGAAAAACAAAAAAGAGAAATGTACCTCAAAACAATAAAAATCACATGTGACAGGCCCACTGTGAACATTATACTCAATTGAGAAAAGTTGAAAGCTTTTTTTCCAAGATCAGAAACACGACAAAAATATCCACACTTCCCATTTCTATTCAACATAATACTAGAAGTTCTGGCAAGAGCATTAGTCAAGAGAAAAAAAAATAAAAGCCACTCAAATTGGAGAGAAGTTAAATCGTTCCTGTTTGCAGAAGACATATTATACATTTTTTTAAAAAACCTAAAGACTCCACCAGAAAACCTGCTAGAACTAATAAACAAATCCAGTAAAATTATAAAATACAAAATAAACATAAACATATTAGTAGTATTTCTGTAGACCTACATTTGTAAACCTAGTATTTCTTATTGATGAGATTCAATCAATCAAACCTCATTTATATTAGCTATCAAAGTGACAAAATATGTAGAAATAAACTTAACCAAGGAAGTGAAAGACCTGAACACTGAAAACTATATTCATAAAACACTGATGAAAGAAATTGAAGAAGCACAAATAAACAGAAAGATATTTCACATTCATGGATTGGAAGAATTACAATGTTCAAGCTACCCAAAGTGATCTACAGATTCAATGCAATCCCTATCAAATGTTCAATGACATTTTTTAAAGACATTTCTATTAATCCTAAAATTCAAAAGGAACCACAAAAGATCTCAAAGTGTCAAAGTAATCTTAAGCAAAAAGAATGAAACTGGAGGTATCACATCACCTGGCTTCAAAATATACTACAAAGTTATAGTAATCAAAAGAGCATGGTACTGGCATAAACACAGACACATAAACCAAAGGAACAGAATAGAGATTCCAGAAATAAGTCCATGCACTTATAGTCGATTGATTTTCAACAAAAGTGCCAAGAACACACAATAAGAACATCTAGATTTGTGTGAGTATGTGCTGCAATGTTTGAACAGTGACAAAATCACATAAAGATGTATTTCCTAGAAAATGTCTCCATCATTAAGCGACATACGACTATACAACATTTAAAATCCAGCAATGAATAATTTGACAGAGAAGTCTGAAATGGAATATTCTGAAAGGAAACCAAGAGTGTAGTGTCATGGCAGCCAAAGGAGCATTTGCTGAAATGAAAAATGCTCAGTAATGTAGAATGCTGCTGAGCAGTCAAAGAAGTTGAAGACATAAATTATACACTGGGTTTTGTGACTTAGAGATAAATAGAGCAAGAGTTGTTTGAGGTAGAACTGTTAGTGAAATAACCAGAATAGAGTGAATTGAGGAGTGAATTTTCCATGAAAAAGAGAGATAACACACGTAGAAAACTTTTTCAAGTCTTCCTGATTGAGGATTTACTGAAGGGAGAAATCAGATAGAAATATTTGAGGATTTTTTGTTAATATATACAACACGCATACATTATTATACGTAGGGAAAGGGAACCTCAAATACATTTTAGAAGGAGATATTTTAGACATAACAAATATGTGAATGGTATATCTCAAGGGAAAATATCTCTACCAGTAAAAAAGAAGCCCTTGATGAATTAAGAAGGCCATCAGAAATGTAAAAATTCTGAAAGAATGTCTTCATTGTAGGTTCTAAAATATCGGCCCTCCTCCTTGGAGACAGGCATATATTAGTAAACTCAAAAAGTTTCAAAGTTTTCTATACTGGTCTTCTTTATGCCAATAAATTATAACACTATCTCAGAGACACATTTAATTAAAATTTTAGAATACTGAACTAATACATCTAATAAGTCTCTTTCAAGAAAGTCATAGTGACTTTTATCTGATTCCCATGGATTGATTCCATAAATCTCAATAAACATTTTGATTTTATGCACTTTGGATGTAGATAGTTTTCTCACTTAAAAGATTTAAATAGATACAAGTATCCTAATAGATATCTTTATATTAACTCAACAGAGAAGATGGAAAGGTTAAAGTTTTGATGCTGGTTTCTGAATCAGTGTATTAGCTCTATAATCTTAACTATATCCTGGGGGGAAAAAAACAGAAAACAAGTTTGCTACACATGTTATTTCACCATTCATTAATTCCAACAATTTCATATGAATAAAATGACAAATTCATAAAATTGTGAGACTCACTGTCATTTTTTCTGTTTTATTCCCTTATACTTGAAATTGGTTGTTTCACTTCTGGTATCTTTCCCCACAGCTGCATTAGGACATTTGGTTAAATATTTTTTACATACATTTTATTATGAATATATTGTTTCAGAGTAGGTATTATTTTCATGGCAGAAGTACTTCAGACATACTATACAACTTGGTGGTTATAAGCCACATTTGGAAATTATGACTCACTATATGGGCAAGATCATTTCTCTTCATCACAGCTTGAATTTTTATAACTGGATAAAATTCTTTTTCATTTCCTACTCCTGAAAAATTTTCTGATATTTTTTCCTGTGGAAAATTAAGCTCCTTGGTTTAAAAAAAAAAAAAAAAAAAGAACTTGCTATATTCTGTACTGATTTGTTCCATTTCTAGGATTATACTATAAATATATTAACTTAGCATCTTTTACATATCTTCCGTAGAAAACTATTTGAACATTTTTGGATGTTCTCTATGTTATAAAAATAGAGAGTCTAAGTCCAAGGAATCCATGCACTGTTTTTATTATGTCATCATAATTAACACCCCAGAAGGAAATCACTTTAAGCGACGGGTAGCTCCAAGCCCTATAAAATGGAATTTTGCATTTCCCTAGATAGGAAAAACAGTAGCCTACTCTAACCCAGGAAACTCCACTAGTGATCTGATCCTTGGGAACATGGTAAACTAATTTGATATAATTTGCAATATATACCATGGGTAGATAAAGCCATATATATTGTATGGAAGACCACAGCTTATTAGTTGGTAATTTACTTTTGAAATGAGGGAAAGAAATCTACTTAGGAAAATTGGCTCATGATTAATATTTATTTCAGGTAAAAAAAAAATTAACAGCTAAATGAAACTATAGAAGACATCTCACCCTTACATTTTGACATTGGGTATTATGCTGCTTCCAAATGCTGAGGGCTTTACTGGTTAGAGCCTGCATGTACTGTGCAGAAGTCAGAACAGAAATGCTTGAGAATTAATACTCTCATGGGAACAATTCTCAACCAGTAACTGATGGGAGTTGGTACACAAACATCCCAGTTGACTTGTCCCTCAGCTAGGATAAGTCTGAGGTATTCTACTCTATCACTCAGAATTTTCCAGCAGGATAGAACAAGTGGTAACTGGCTTGATATCTGTCTGTGACTCCCTAGAATTAATATGTTGAAATCCTAACCCACAAGGTTATGATTAGGAGGTGGAATCTTTAAGAGGGAATTAAGTCATGAAGGTGATGCCTTCATGATAAGGATTAGTCCTTTTATAAAAGAGACCCCAGAGAGCTAGCTATCCCCTTCAGCCACATGAGGATATAGCAAAAAGATCATTGTCCATGAACCTATAAGCCAGCACTCACCAGACACTGAATTTACTGATGCCTTTTCTTAGACTTCCCAGCCTTTGGAACTGTGAAAAATAAATTTCTATTGATTAAAAGCAACCCAGGTTATGATACTCTATTACAGTAGCCTGATGGGCTAAGACAGCACCCTACTGCTTTCCTTCCCTTCAGTGTCTGACTCCCTTACAAGTGTTTCCTGGAATCAGCATTCAAACTTGCACCATCAACCTTGTTTCCAGGTCTGCTGTTGAAGGAACATAAAATAAAAGTTATCTGATATTTTCTTCCTCCAATTTTGAAACTGCATTTATATAACCTTGCGTCAGCTGGCCCTATGAAAATACATGTACTATATAATGTGGTAGAAAGTCTCATCACATTTACCTTAATCAACTCTAACATTTGATTAGAGTTGAATAGAGGAGGAAAAATCTGATACCCCTTTTTAGTTATTTCAGAGACTTTATTATATTCCTAATAACCTGTTATTCTTATAATTTATCACATTTGTCAGTGCAATCAAATATTCTTAATATAATCACTTTCTAAAATGGAATTCATTTTTTAAGTAAAATATGTTCATAAAAACTCATTAGAAAATTTCAAAGCAACAGACAAATATATCTTCATTATGTACTGAGCATTTCAAATGTCTACCAAGAGAAGAGCTAAAGCGATATAGCAATTATGTTTTCATTTTTACATAGATACCATTAAGTATCTACCAATAAAAATATGTCTTCCACATTTTGGGCCTTAATTAACAAATTACACACTCTTTTTTGTTTTGTTTTGTGAGACAGGGTCTTGCTCTGCCACAAAGGCTGGAGTGCAGTGAAACAATCATGGCTCACTGCAGCCTGGATCTCCTGGGCTCAAGTGATCCTCTGATCCTCCCACCTCAGCCTCCTGAATAGCTAGACTCCAGGTACATACCACCATGCCTAGCTAATTATTTTTAATTTTTCTGTAGAGACAGGGTCTTGCATTGTTTCCCAGGCTGGTCTTAAACTCCTGGACTCAAGCAATCCTCTTGCCTCCACCTCCCAAAGTCATGAAATTATAGGCGTGAGCCACTGCACACAGCTCCACACTTACTTTTATCCCTTCTAGAATAGAAAAGATTCCTAGAAAGTTTTATTACCAAGGGGGCATGTTTGAAAGCATGTTCCTCTGAATATTAAACATTATTCCCTCAAAATGTTCTACACAAAGGATATTGTGGCAAATTAAGCTTCAAAAATGACTGTTTATCCCTGTAAAGATTCTGAGTCCAAATTAACATACTAAAGATTCCCTGGCCAGGTACTGTGGCTCAAGCCCATAATCCCAGCACTTTGGGTGGCCAAGTGGGATCACCTGAGGTCAGGAGTTTGAGACAAGCCTGGCCAACATGGTGAAACCCAATCTCCACTAAAAATACAAAAATTAGCCAGGTGTGGTGGCACATGCCTGTAATCCCAGCAACTTGGGAGGCTGAGCAGGAGAGTCACTTAAACCCATGAGGCAGAAGTTCCAATGAGTTGAGATCGCACCACTGCACTCCAGCCTGGGTGACAGAAGGAGACTCAGTCTGAAAAACAAAAACAAAGACTCCCAGAGGTCCTGAAGAAAAAAATTATTTAACTGAGTTTGACTACATTGATTTAGCCATGCAGATGTATACAGCACATTGACAAAATGGATACAAATTTTGGTTCCGCCATTTCTAGCGGTATAAACTTGGGTGCGTTAAATTCCTTGAGCTTCCTTTTTTCAAATTGAGATCTACAAATAATAAAATTTATAGATTAAAATGTACTGTTTTATAAGTTTTGACAAACATATGTATCTTTTGAAACTCCACATCAATCAAAGATAGAACATTTTCATGATCTTTTTTATTCAACAGTTTGATGCTCACAGATGTGGTTTTATTTGTATTTTTAAAAGTATTTATTCTTCTTGGAATTTTTTGAGCTTACTGGATTTACAGGTTACTGTAGCTTTTTAAACAAACTTAAAAAAAAAGTGGAAAGCCCAAATTTTCAGCCTCATTCTCTTCTCTTCTGAGCCTCTAATTACATCTATTCTAGGCTGCTTGAAAATGCCCCACAAGCACTAAGGCTTGGTTCTTTTTTTCTCTTTATGCTTCAATGTAGGTGTTTCTCAAGTTTAGGCAAAAATTTTGCTGCTGCTTCCAATCTACTGTTAAGGCCATCTAAAAATTTTTAAGTTTTAGATACTATGCTTTTTTCTTATAGGACTTCTATTGAGTTTTTATTACAGTTTCCAAATTCTCAAATTCCCTATCTCCTCACCCATTATACCTATCTTTTAGATTTATTCTTTTATGCAGTTATCCTGCTGATCATTTTAAAGTCACTCTGTTAATTCTAACACCTATGTCTGTGGGTCTGTTTCCAGTGATCAATTTTTCTCTTAATAATAGATCACGTTTGCTGTTTTTTCATTTGTCCAGTTATTCTAGATTGTAACCAGAAATTACTGATTATAAATGGTAGCAATCTTTCATTGTTTTATCTTCCTCTGGAGTGTTAGTTTTGTTTCAGTAAGCAATTAAATTACGAGTAGAATGGTTTTGCCTTAGTCCAGATGTAAATCCCTTATTCCTGGGATGTAGTTATTTTATAAAGTATAGTCCCTCTTGGGTTTCAGTGAAAATCCTGAAGTATTAACCAACATTCTATAATCTGATAGGACTGGAACTCCAAACTCTGTCTCTCTCAAAATAGCTGCTCATCCTTTTCAAACCGTCAATTCTTGTTTTCTTGTTGCATTATTTGCTAAGACTTCTGCATATGAGCACTTCAAAAGTCAGCCAAATAGTTGGGGAGAGTATTTATATGTAATAATTTGTATAGATTTTAATAATTTCCTTCTTTGGCTCCCCATTATTGGATTCTTCCACCAATTTCCAGCCAATCTGGTAGCTCCCATCCTCTGCCTCTTCAGGTCCGTAACACTGTGACTTTCTGATCAAATTCTATATATTCTGAGCCATATGTCTTGAAAATACCCCCAGTGGGAAAGCCTATAAATGTTGATCTCAACCATGATGGTACTGATCTTTCAAGAAACAATTCTTCTCCAGTTTATTCTGCTTTGGATTGATTTCCAGTGGCTTCAAATATTTTTAAAAATATTTTATATGCAGTTTGTAATTTTTATGAATAGGATTAGTTCAATACAAGCTACTGCATCACTACTGGAAACCAGAATGTACCTCTGAAATATCTTTTCATTATTTCTGATTTTATTATAGTAATGCAGTCTTATGACTACATTAAATTTGTCATTATTTTTAGGGTATTTTCTAAAAAATAAGGATGATTTCTGTATATGTTTTGTCTCTGAGTGTGAAGCACTTTAAATGTTATAGAGAGATTTTGTGTAAATTGTTTTTCTCTATGATTAAAATTTTTGTCAAAACTGTCAAAACCACGAGTATAAATTTACTAATTTCTCTGACATTTCTATTAAGACACATTTTGAGTCTATATTATGAGATAAAAGAAGTTGAAAATTATTGTAATTTCCTAGTTTTTTCTTCTATCAATAGTAATGACAAATTATTAATAATTTTGCTTTAAAGGCTATTTATTATATTAATAAAGCTAAATTAAATTTCTTTTTCTTTGTGTATCTCTGGAATATCTTTTTCCCTATAACTTTACTTTTTCTATCTTTGCTTATCAATATGTTTAACTGGTTTTCTTATGAATATAATACAACTGGATTTTTGGCTATTTTTAACCAAATCTAAAAATATCTGCCTAAAAGAGTTTAATTAGCTTATATTTATTTTAATTAGCAGTATCTTTTCAATTATTTCTATCATCTCCTGTGTTTTTAAATTGCTATTTTTTCTTTGCTTTTATGTATTCCTTTCTTAGATCGATGCTTGAGTTAATCAGATTTAACAGGTGATCTTTCTCTTTTTCACCTCTACTATTTTTTGCTATATACACTATTTTTATTTTACTAGTGTTTGCCCTGAAAAGTCTTAATCTACAAATTTAACTGAAGAAACAAAAATCAATATCTTTATCCACCTCCATAATATACAAGAACCATAAAATATTCAACTCTGAACTCTTCTTCTCCCACATATTTTATCTCTCTACTTTTATCACTTATTTTAGTTCTACCTTATTTTTAAACTCTCCAAAATATAGCTACTTTTAAACTAGGTTAACCCACATGTTCTCCAACTTATTTGTTTTCTCATTTGCTTTTTGCAATCTATTTGGCACAAACCAGGGTTTGCAGGGTCTCATCAGTGTATTTTTTTCCACTTGAAGCCTCAAACAGAAAGCAAACTTTCAGGTTGTTTTTCAAAGCTTGTATAGAATGTTTCTAGCTCCATTTTTGCATGCAGAGCACTAAAGTGTTATATGTTATACTGGGGGACTCAGTACCCAGACATGTACATGGTTCTTGTCCTTATGTTGGTGTTAAATTCTCATTTCATAGAGCCTATATTAAACTCAAAACCTTTAGGGATTTTAATTGGGTCCGTTTCCACTTTTATGTCCTCAATTTCTGGTATTTGCAGATTACCGTTTCTTTCATTGAAAATATTGTGTTTTAAATTATGTTAATATTTTATCTAGAATTTTGGGGGGGTTTGTATCTTGGGGACAGTATGTATGCATGTTCTGCAGCTCTCAACAGATAAACCTAAGAAATTTTTTCATGGACATAATTCCAAGCAATTATCAAGATTTAAGAGATTTTAATCTCACAATTATATCAAATAGCACTTCCCAAAGATACATGATTGCTTTAGTGTTTTTCAAGATTAAGGTTAATTTATAAATAAATTATACTATAACCTAGTACAATGTATTATACTTGTACCAGATATTGAGAAAAATAAAAATAGAAGCTGAGTCAATTAAAGCTCATAAAAATTGGGGCTTTACATCAGCTCTATGAAATGAGAATTTAACACCAGCATAAGGATAAAAGTGTTATATATCCTGATTTCCGAATCACATTTACTAATTTAGTATAACAGAGAAAGTTAGATGGGTCTAATAAAAAAAATAAAGGTAGTACATGCAACTAAAAGGTAAAGAGTTACAAACTCATAAAACTTACTAAAATGAGAACAAAACAAGGCAGGAACACTAAGAAAGATGTTATATTAACCCAAGCACAGAATAACTGGAATTTATATAATTAATTGACAGCCAAGATGGAGAGGAAATGTTGCATTCCAGAGATACTGTGCAGGAGGAAGCAAGAACAGCATGTGGCAAAGTGTTGGCTTTGTGAGGAAAAGAAGAGAGAAGAATTGCCTGCAGGTGACTGAATGTGTAAAATAGATGTGCAGGGAGCATGCATTTCAGAGTCTTCAAAGTTACAGTATCTCACAAAACTCGTGTACAAAACTGCAGCTTATTGCATTTTTCTTTAATGTTTTGACTCTGTGGCTACAAGCTGCCAAATGTAAATATGTATACTAATCACTTTCTAGTAAACTCAATCCAATCGAGTGATTTTTTTAATGACTTCCATTTAAAATGCAATCAGATTATCTTCGGTCCCAGTCTGCCTTCCCTGAGATTGATGCTAACCTCCAGGAATGCATATGTAATTCCCCACAAAATAGATGTCAAGTGTTCTTGACCTTTATTATCTCTGTCCTCAGATATTCTCTGAAGGTTCCAAGTGCTAGCATGGCTTCAAGTGTCACCCCCTTACTGATCCCTCTGACTCCTCACATTTTTTAAGTTTTCTATACTGCCCTACTCCATTACATACTTTTCATGAGCATAGGAAAGACTTGGCTGTTCTTTTGTGTCCTGATGAAGACTGGGAAATTTAGGGAAGAGTGCGGTGTTTGTTCTTCACTGACTCTTCTTTTTCATTCTTGGGAGGGTGCCAACCACACCACCATGTGGGACAGGTGTGGAGCAGGCCCCTTTTGTTCTCATGTCTCTGAAGCATACTGAGAAATGTAGGCCAGGTTCAATGCTTGCGCTATTCCCTCTTCTCTACTTCTAAAATCTTTCTTCTTCCCAATCTGGGGATTTCAGTGACCATAAGTCTACTCTGCAGTGACAACCAGAGATCATCTAGAGATAGCATTGCCCCTCAAGACATCAACTTCATGCCTAAATATGTAGCTTAGGAGAATATGGTGTCTTTGTTCACAGTCCATTTCTAAAAACTTTTACTTTTGGTTTTCTTCCCTTCTTCTCCCTGGGCAAATAATGGCTCTATGCTTCACTCTCTTAGAGATTGAGAATGTGGTTCAAAGCTTGGATATAAAAGCATATCAATATTATCACATATCATTTTTCCTACATAGGGCTTCCCAAGATACAGGTGTAACTGGATCAGTAGAAATATACTTAAGAAAAGACAAACATAAGCATTGTCTGGTATTGTAAGCATACACGTATGCATCGTAAGCATAAGAAAATGTAGTAGTCTTTTACAAGACAGAAAATTCAAAAGTGGACAGTGGCAAAGATGTGGTAAAGAGAAGTTAAAATTAGAGCCCAAAAATATTTGCTAAAAGTAAAAATAAAATACATAGGAAAAAGTATAGAAAGAAAAATGATAATCAGAAAAACAATAGTAATAATTCCTTTAATCAATAATAAAAGGAGGTTAGGTCAGGGAAGAAAAACAAAAGTAAATAGAAGCTTATAGCCTGAATCTAAAATGAGTCTTTAAAAATTCTAGTAAATTGTATTGCACAGTACAAAAAAATTGATGACTAAAATAACTACTTTCAAATTAATAATATATTTTAGTAACAAAGCTTTTGGTTGCAAGTAACAGAAACTGTCTTAAGTTGACTTAAATATTAAGGAAATAATTATTTTTCATATCAGAAAGTCTAGAAGCTCAATGAACCTTAGAATCAGACCCTACGGGAACTCCAGACTCCCTGCTGTGCAGATAATAATGATTTTGTCATCAAAGCTTAGGATTTTTCTATTTGTCCACATTTCCCTCCTTATTCTTGGTTTTATTCTCAGGCTAGTACACTACTAGTTATCATCTTCACCATGTAAAAATAGAAAAGAAAAGAGAGAATATTTCTTCCTGTAGTACACGATACAAGCAAATTTCTCCGAAAAATCCCCCACAAGGTCATCTCAGCTTGCATTAAAGAAATTATTTAACTTCTGATGTGTAGCCACCACCTTTCAAGCTGGGACAAGGGCATTTGGGGGCCCAGTATTCTCAGCAGTGCCATAACCAAGGCAGAGCTTCTATCCCATGAGTAGGAGGTGGGCAGAAGAGACTACCCAACCTCTCAGCTACAGTCACCCAGGACTTACCCCATCAACAAGTAGCTGGGGTCAGAATGAGAAATGCTAATGTTGGACTCACTTTTGATTGCCTCTCTGTCGTTGGTCTCTGTCTGTCCTTCCCTCAAAACATCTTTCAGGTTAATCCCTTTCTCTCAATTCCATTCCTATTCAAATTCATATTAGCATCTTCATACCTACATAACAGCAACTAACATAGCATGTTCACTCTGTGCTAGACAACTAGGCGCTTCTTGTGCATTGTCATTTAATAGTCACACAACTATTTGAAGTACTTAGTATTATATCCATTTAACAGATGAGGAAACACTAGAGAGGTTAAGTAATACTATCAGAATCAAAAGATAATGAGTGGCTATTAAGATCTAAAATCAATGTACTATATCCATGGTGAATGAGCCTTCTTAAAAAGTAACCCTGTGATATCCCAAAGTTAGATTTCATTTATTAAATATAATGAACAAAAGTACAAAAGCAAAAGAAAAACATGTTGGGAAACAATAATTTAAATCATTATTCTCTTATGCTATTTTTCTTTAATTTTTAATATTTTTCATAACAAAAAATAAACTCTTTTTTATTCCATTTTTCCATGGCAAAATATTTGCAAACTATCCATCTGACAAGAGATTAATAACCAGAATACATAAGGAGCTCAAACAACTTTATAGAAAAAAATCTAATAATCCAATTTTTAAAATGGGCATTTTTTTTTTTTTTTTTTGAGACAGAGTCTCACTCTGTTGCCCAGGCTGGAGTGCAGTGACCCAATCTCAGCTCACTGCCACCTCCACCTCCCGGATTCAAGCTATTTTCCTACCTCACCCTCCTGAGTAGCTGAGGCTACAGGCACACACCACCACAGCTGGCTAATTTTTGTATTTTTAGTAGAGACTGGGTTTCACCAGGTTGGCCAGGCTGGTCTCGAACTCCTGACCTCAAGTGATCTGCCTGCCTTGGCCTCCCAAAGTGCAGGGATTACAGGCGTGAGCCACCGCAGCCAACCAAAGTAGGCAAAAATTTGAATACACCTTTCTCAACGAAGACATATAAATGGAAAACAGCCATATGAAAAAGTGCTCAAGATCATTGATCATAGAGAAATGCATACCAAAACTATGATGACATATCATCTCACTCCAGTTAAAATGGCTTTTATCCAAAAGTCAGGCAATAACAAATGCTGAAGAATATGCAAAGAAAAGAAACTCTCATACACTGTTGGTGGGAATGTAAATTAGTACAAACACTATGGAGAACAGTTTGTAGGTTCTTCAAAAAATAAAAATGGAGTTGCCATATGATTCGGTAATCCCACTGCTGGCAATATACCCAAAAGAAAGGAAATCAGTATATCGAAGAGACATCTACACTCTCTTATTTGTTGCAGCACTGTTCTCAACAGCAAAGATTTGGAAGCTATCTAAGGGTCCATCACAGAGGAATGGATAAAGAAAATGTAGTACTTATACACAAGGGAGTACTATTCAACCACAAAAAATGAGATCCTGTCATTTGCAACAGCATGGTTGGAACTGGAGGTCATAATGTTAAGTAAAATAAGCCAAGTACAGAAAGGCAAACATGGCATATTCTAACTTATTCGTGGGATCTTAAAACCAAAACAATTGAACTCATAGAGATAGAGAATAGAGGCTGGGTGTGGTGACTCACGCCTGTAATCCCAGCACTTTGGGAGGCCGAAGTGGAAGGATCACGAAGTCAGGAGTTCAAGACCAGCCTGGCCAACATGGTGAAACCCTGTCTCAACTAAAATTACAAAAATTAACTGGGCATGGTGGCATGTGCCTGTAATCTCAGTTACTCGGGAGGCTGAGGCAGGAGAATTGCTTGAACCAGGACCTGGGAGGTGGAGGTTGCAGTGAGCCAAGATTATGCCACTACGCTCCAACCTGGGCTACAGAGCAAGACTCCATCTCAAAAAAAAAAAAAAATGAGATCGAGAATAGAAGAAGGGTTACCAAAAGCTAAGAAGGGTAGCCGAGGAGTTGAGGGAAGGTGAAGATGGTTAATGAGCACAAAAAATTAAAAAGAATGAGTAAGATCTACTATTTGATAGCTGAACAGGGTGATACAGTCAATTATAATTTGATTTTTCTTTTTAAAATAACTAAGAGTTAATTGGATTGTTTTTAACACAATGGATAAGTGTTTGAGGTAATGGATACCCAATTTTCCCTGATGTGATTATTATATATTATATGCTAGTACCAAAATATCTCCTATATCCCATAAATAC
>PVKP010032715.1:0-25664 GCA_004027715.1 Plecturocebus donacophilus | reverse complement strand
ACCCTGGATCCTGAGCCAGCCTTAAACAGAACCTGGAACTGGACCTGAGCAGCAAAGTGTGTGCCACTCATTCTGGCCTGCCCTGGTCCCTTGGCCACAACCTGGAGCCTCCAGAAGTGTCCTACTGGTCATAGAACTCTCAATAAACCTCAATAAAGATCCAGCTCCCAGTCATGAGTGTGTGTTCCCTCTCAGCTGCTCCTTCTCCCTGCATGTAACAACCTGATTCATGGTCCAAGCACCCAAGAATTTGGAAGGTGTCTGTGTGTGTGTGTGTGTGTGTGTGTGTGTGTGTGTGTGTGTGTGTGTGTGTGAGAGAGAGAGAGAGAGAGAGAGAGAGGAAGAGAGAGAGAGACAGACGGAGACAGAGCAAGAAAGAGAGAGAGGCAGAGAGACAGAGTAGAAAAATGAAAAAAAAAATTGAGGAGAAAAAAAAGATTTTTCTCTGGAAACGTAGGATCCATATTTCCAGCTTAAGAAATGACACCAAATCCTTCCTTGCCTTAATCATCAACCCTATACCAATTCTGATTTGTCTTTAGTAATATTCAATCACTAAGAACATTTTGAATTATAAACAAGATATAAGATGTTTACAGCATCCCTGGCCTCTTCCTACTAGTTGCCAGTAGCAACATCCCCTTCTCCACCACAAAGTTGTGACAACCAAAATATCTCCAGGCATTGCTGAATGTCCCCAGGCAAGGGGGGGAAGGGGAAAGAAGGATTGCTCTCAGTGGAAGACCACTGGTTTAGATACATGATATAAAGAAGGCAGTTGATGCCACACAGAGTCCTCCTCATAGTCCACATTGATAAGAAAAGATCTTCCCTCTGTGAAGCTTTCATCTGATATGCAGAGAAGATTGCCTCTCACTGACTCATTGTTACAAAACAGATACTGAGAGATTAGAGACAGCATCACAAGGTCCACATGAGGAACACCCATCTACAAATGGCTTCACCCAAATCAGCAGGAAGTCCAAAACCTAGAGCCTCCTCAACACAAACCCTTGTCATGGGAGACTGACTGGAGGAGAGAAAACAGGGCAGGACAGGGACAGGACAGCCAGGGCCTGAGGCTGGCACACCCATCACTTCTGAGGGTGTACTAAACACCTTTGGCCAAGTGAATGATTGCTAGGAATTTGTCAAGAAAGAATAAAAAACATGCACAAAGATTCATGCATAAAAATTTAAATCTCAACATTTTTAATAACAAAAATCTGGAATCCCAGACATGGAACAAAGTTTATGTGATAAACTTGTGTGATTGAATATTTTGAACTCATAAAAATTTGTGTTAAAAACATTTAATATGGAAAACTTCAATAAAATTCAATGTATTCAATAAAATGTAATGCTTTTAAAAGGAATATGAAAATCTTCCTATAGTAGAATATCAATTCTGTAGCTATATATTTTATATATGCATAGGAAAAAAACTGGAAGTAATTACATCAATGTAATTATGGGAGTTATCTCTACAGGATGGGATTAATAGCTATTCTGATTTTGTCTTTATGCTGGCTCCAAGCCCCAACCATGTATTCTAACTATTAAGGATACAGCACCACTCATGGTTCCACCAGTGGATACATGCATATACCCATGTTCAGAATCCCACGAATCAGGGTTTCTGCATGGGAAGCAAGCATCCTTCCATTCCCAGGTCACATCACTCAGCCCATTCAGGAAGCTATCAGAGAAGCTAAGCCCCTAAAATTACCCTCAGGTCATTGAGCAGGCATAGCAGTCTTTCCTGGCAATTGCTGTCAATGGCCAACTGCAATCTCCTGAAAAGATGTAAAGAGGATTGGTAAATCAAGCTACAGTCTCCACTGCCACATCTGATCCCAGAGTCCTAATTGATATTTTGCATCTCACTTCCACCACCCAGTCTCGGTTCTCTCCACCCCCCAATCTAGCAGTTCAGTGAGTCTGTGCTGTAGTCTAATAGAGTGACCCAGACCTCCACCCTAAGAGGACTGAGCTGTTAGCTGCTTTGCATTTGTTAGGTTTTGGTTGTTGTAACTGCCCATTTACAATTACCAGTGAGCACAAAAGTATAGGGGCTACTTCCAGCAAATCCCCTGGGTTGCGGTCAAACTCATCTTCTCCCATTGCATTACAGCAACCCTAGCTTCTCACAGTAATTAAGGCCAAATACTCTAGCCATAAAGCAATTATTTCTTTTGCCTGTTGGTCCACTGTTATGAGGAGCCCCAAATGTCTGAATGATAGTCACAACATCCAGTTCACTGGAGCCTTTCCCACCTCCACTGGAGAAAGTATTTTCTTCCTTCAAACTTAGACCTCTAAAGTGGAAGAATTTGAGTTTGCAGGAACAGTAAGGCACAAATTCCAAAAGTAAGTCCCTGGAAGTGATAACTAAAGGGATCAATTCTACTTCTATCCCTTGGTTCCTGGACTCATATTTCCTATCTATTTGGGGACACCAAACCATAGATTGGTTGTTGATTCAGCCTATGCACCACACCCTGGAAAGCAGTGCTCCAACTTCCAACCCTACAGGGTGTCATCGCTAAGCTGGCACCTTAGCTGAGCTTTCAACAGGCCAGCTCATCATTCCATTAGGTTGACTGCTTCTGGATTGCATGGTATATAATAAGACCGATGAGCCCATCATTTTACATTATTTGCCATAAAATGAGTCCTTTGCTCTGGGGTAAAATGTGTGAGAGCCAGGTTGATGGATTGGGGAATCTGTAAGCCCTTATATGGTGGTAGTGGCAGAGGAATTTTAGGCAGAGAAGGAAAACTCATATCTAGAGCAGGTATCAATGGTGATATAGATGAATGTCCATCCCCTCCAAAGTAGAGGGGTCAACCTCTCACTGGATAACTGCCTGGTCTCTCGAAGAGCAGTGCCATCTCAAAGACTCAGGGATAGTCTCTGCTGCTGGCAAGTTAGGTGATTAACAGTGGCAAGACCCAAATTGATTTTGGTGAGAGTGTCCATGTTCTTGGGCCCATGAATAGCCTCCGTTCTCAATCTCCATGACCACTCTACTCTGCTCATGGCCCGTTGTTCCAGCAGCAGGTGGTCAAGAAGAAAATGTGGCTGAAATCCACAGCCCTTAACACCCCTTTACCTGTTTGGGAGTCTCTGTGAGTCCATGTGGTCCAATGCTCAGGCACAGCAACTTCTCCTTAGCAGGTAGCACTGTATAAGTGGGGTTCTTGGTCTGTGGTGGCAGCGATGAGTAAGTAGGGATTTATGACCATGAGAACAGAGTGAGTTGCCACTAGAGCCACTCCAACCTAAAAGCAAAGCAAGCAGTCAACACAAGTAGAATCCAGGGGAGCTTGGGTGGTGTATAAACTGAACCAGGTCCTTACTTAGTGATATAGTTGGGACCCTCCAGGAACAAGCTCACCTTTGTTCTGCTGATAATTAGATCATCCTGAGCAAAGGTATATTGCCAAATAGTGAACCTAATTATGTATATAAATGTCATCTGTTAGAGTGGGTGAACGAGGGGCTTGAGGAGGTAACACCAGTGGTGAATGAGAAAATAAAAACTGCCCACCTGAAGTCCAGAAATGAGAGAATCTAAACAATGCAAGGAATGAATTTTAGTAGACCTTGTTGATGCCCTACCCAGGACCTCTTTAGCAGCTGATGCACCCATTCCCCAGCTGTTATGAGTGATAGCCATTAACCAATGTCCATGTCCATGAGTCCACATGTATCCTTTCCCTGAGCGACTTCTCTCCATACAAAATAGATGCCCAAATTGATTTTTGACAAGGCTGCCAAGGACACAGAATAGAAAAAGACAGTCTATTCAACAGACAGTGTTAGGAAAACTGGATATCCACATGCAGAAGAATGAAATTAGACCCTTGTCTCACACCATATACAAAAATTAACTCAAAATGAATTAAAGACTTAAATATAAAATCCAAAAATTTAAAACTACTAGAAGAAAACATAGGAGAAAACTTCATTACATTGCTCTGGGCAATGAATTTTTTTACATTATCCCAAAAACACAGGCAACAAAGCAAAAATAGACAAATGGGATTGCATCAAACTAAAAGTCTTCTTCACAACCAAGGAAACAATCAACAGAGTGAAGAAACCACGAATAGAATGGGAGACAATATTTGCAAATCACACATCTAATAAGGGGTTAATATTCAAACTAAATAAAGAACTCAAACAATTCAATAGCAAGAAAGCAAATAACCCAATTTTAAAACGGGCAAAGAACCTAATAGACATTTCTCAAAAAAAGAAATACAAATAGCCAACAGGTATATGAAAAAATGCTCAACATCACTGATCATCATGGAAATGCAAATTAAACACAATGAGATATCATCCATTAGAATGGCAATTATCAAAAAATAAAAGATAACTGATAGGATGTAGAGAAAAGAGAATACTTGTACACTGTTGATGGCAATGTAAATTAGTATAACCATTTTTAAAAAACTATGGAGGTTTACCCAAAAATTTAAAATAGAATTGCCATATGATCAAGCAATCCCACTACTGGATATATATTTAAAGGAACTGAAATCAGTATGCCAAAGAGATATCTGCACTCCTGTGTTTATCGCAGCACTGTTCATAATAACCAAGAAATGGAATAAACCTAAGTGTCCATCAATGGATGAATGAAGAATACATACACACACACACACACACACACACACACACACACACACACAAGCGCGCACACACACACACAGAGTAGAATACTATTATTCATCCTTAAAAAGAAGAAACGTCATTTGCAACAACATGGATGAACCAGGAGGGCGTTATGCTAGGTGAAACAAACCAGGCACAGAAAGAAAAACACTGCATGATCTCGGTCATATAATCTAAAAAGACAAACTCATAGAAGTTAGTAGAATGGTGGTTACCAGGGCCTGGGGAGAGGAGAGGTACAGGAGGGGATGAACGTCCTGGTTCGGAAGTCTTTCTACTGCTTCCACAACCATCCTACTCCAAAGGCTCAAACACCATGGGGCCTCCCAGCTTGCCTCAGCACTTGGGCATCCCAACTCCAAATCTAGTTGTAAGTTCAATATAGTCTGAATTGAAGAAAGAAGAATATTCAAAAATGTACATATACTTTGATTGCAACAGTATGGAAAACTATACATTCTAGGGAAAAGTGGAAAGAATCCTTCAAAAATGGAGGTAATTTTCTCAGAATTGTAACTTAAAGACGGCTTTTTTATTGTTCTCCTTAAAATCGTTTTTAAATTATTTTCACAAATTACAAAAAAAAATGAAGAAATGCAAAGATACAGGAGGGCTTTCTCAAACATTTGCTTAGATGCTCAGCAAATGGTCTTATTTTCTGTTTTTCCCATACACAGCTCATTCCCCAGGAAGCAGGGAAATCGCAAGACACGGTATCCTATCGCCCAGGGCAGAAGATGGGGAGTGAGGAGGACATCCTCAGGATCATCCAGAGCCTGAGCTGGGAGGAATCACTTAGGAAAAGCTTTAAGGATACCCTGAGGCCAGAGGCTGAGTCTACCCTGTAGTGCGAGCCCAAAGAAGACAACTCCCTCTTGGGCAAGGAGTGCGGAAAGAGCCGTTGGTGCCACGCTGGCCTTTTTAACCAGCCCACCCATTAAAGACAAGATCAACTATCATTGCAGACTTGATTTAGAGATTCAGAGAGTGACACTGCCCCTGTTAATGGAGGTTAGGGTCTGATGGGGGGAAAAAAATGTTCCAGCATCCGCAGATTTAGCCCAGATATGAGGGTGTTTTTCTCCATGCCATGGGAAGGGACTTGCCCAACACAAACACTAGACAATGATAATCCAAAACAGCCCAGCTTCCCTGGCTTCTGCAGAAAAAGCAGAGACAGAAATAAGGAGGTCAAACAGGGACATCCCCAACTCCCGACCATAACCCTGACCCAAAGCTGAGCCTTCACCTAAGATACTGCAAGCTGTTCCCTCCCTCCATTCCATCATTCCCTTAACTACTTTGTACTCTCACAATCCCACTTGATATAGAGCAAGGCTATGATAGAGAAACAGAGTTCCCTTATATGTTATGAATTATTTTAAAGTGGTTATATAGTAAATGATAACCAAAAAGAAATTGAAAAGAGAAACAAAGAAGGCTTATCCTACTGTAAGAGCTTATATAGAGTACAGCTCCAGAATGTTCAAGAACATTTGATGTGCTTGTAAATACTGTGCTCTGACAGCCTCAGGGCACTCCTCTCTCCACACACTGCCTGATGCTCAAATTCTTCTCAGCCTCTGCCCCTCCCTAAGAAAAGTTGTTGCAAACATGTAAGTTCTTAAAAGTGGAGGTTTGTCTCTCATGGCCATTTGATAGTCAAATAAAAAATGATTTATCTAGGCCTCAACACTAGTAAATAGAGCTCAGCAAACCCGTGGGTAAAGTGGAATAAAGTCAGACTGGAAACCACCTCTGTGTAAAGCAGGACATAGTGAGGGCCTGCAAACTGCACACCTGTAATTCCCTGGTGTCATGGGGGAGGTCCAAAACATGTGATATCTGCACTCCTAACCTTCCCTGACAAGGATTTCAACTCAATGGGCAAACTTGTCATTTACCTGTGAAAAAGTTTTATAAGCAAAACATAATTCCAGGAAGGAAGTTAACAACGCTAAAGGCCTATTTCAAAAGACCTATTGTGGAGAGAGATCCAAGATGGCCGATTACTAGCAGCTCAGGATTGCAGCTCCCAGTGAAAGTGCAGAGAGTGAGTGGACGCCACACTTACCAACAAATTTTTGCTGCCCACGGACCAGGGCATTCCCAGCGGAGGAGCCCCACGGCTCGCCAAAGCGACCCTTTCGGCTGGCGCAGCTGTTTTGCTGGTGCCTCAGCCCAGCGGCTCTTGGTGTGGAGTAAACAGGACTGGGTCTCCTTTTGGATGATATTTGGAGCTCTGATAAGGCAGAGCAGTCCATCTAGCTGATTGAAAAAGGGACTGAGAAGCCAGACCGGAGACCCTCGGGCAGAAAATCACCACGAATTTCAACGCTGCTGTTTTAGCCAGTGTTGTGGGTCGCCGCAGTGAAAATTACACAGATTCCGGAGCTGGGAATCAACAAGCTGGATGTCCACTCACAGACTTAATTTGAAATTTGGTAATTACAGAGATGACAGGTGGATAAAACCATAAAGATGCCAAGAAGCCACTGTAAAAAAACTAAGAACATTCAAAATCAGAATGTCTCTCCTTCTACAGAGGACGCTAGTTCCTCATCAGTAACGGAACAAGGCCTGATGGAAAATGAGTGCAAAGAATTAACAGACTCAGGCTTCAGAAGGTGGCTAATAAGAAACTTCTGTGAGCTAAAAAAATATGTTCTAACCCAATGCAAAGAAACTAATAACTTTGAAAAAAAGTTTGACGAAATGCTAACGAGAATGGACAACTTAGGAACATAAATGAATTAATGGAGCTGAAAAACACAATACAAGAAATCCATGAAGTATGCACATGTCTTAACAGTCGAATTGATCAAGCAGAAGAAAGGATATTAGAGGTCGAAGACCAACTTAATGAAATGAAACGAGAAGATAAGATCAGAGAAAAAAGGATAAAAAGAAATGAGCAAAATCTCCAGGAAATATGGGACTATGTGAAAAGACCTAATTTACGCTTAATAGGTATACCTGAAAGTGACGACAAGAATGAATCCAAGCTGGAAAATAATTTTCAGGGTATTATCCAGGAAAATTTTCCTAAACTAGCAAGGTACAACAATACTCAACCCCAGGCAATACAGAGAACCCCACAAAGATATTCCTCAAGAAGACCAACCCCAAGACACATAATCGTCAGATTTACTCGGATTGAAATAAAGGAGAAAATACTAAGGGCAGCCAGAGAGAAAGGCCAGGTTACCCATAAAGGGAAGCCTATCAGACTCACAGCAGATCTCTCAGTAGAAACTCTACAAACCAGAATAGAGTGGGGGTTAATATTTAACATCCTTAAAGAAAAAAACTTTCAACCCAGAATTACATATCCAGCCAAACTAAGTTTTATAACTGAGGGAAAAATAAAATTTTTTGTAAACAAGCAAGAACTCAGAGATTTCACCACCATCAGGCCTGTTTTACAACAACTTCTGAAAGAAGTACTATACACAGAAAGGAACAACCAGCAACAGTTATCCTAAAAACTTACTAAAAAGTAAAGAATATTACAACAACAAAGAATTTACATCACTTAAGGGGCAAACAGCTAGTTAGCCCTAAATAACAGTATTAAATTCACATATATCAATATTAAGCCTAAACTTAAACGGATTAAATGCCCCAATCAAAACAAACAGTTAGACAAATTGAATAAAAAGTCAAAACCCATTGGTACGCTGTATTTAGACCTTTTTTATAGGCAAGGACACACAAAGACTGAACACAAAGGGATGGAGGAAGATCTACCAATTTAATGGAGAGAAAAAAAAACACACAATTTGAACACAGACTTGGAACAGGCAAATTTAATAAATATTTATAGAACTAACCACCCCATATCAACAAAACATATATATTTTTTCAATATTATATCATACCTATTCTAAAAGTGATCACATAATAAGAAATAAATCACTTTTTAGTAATTGCATAAGCATTTCACAGATTTAAATGAAATCCTGAGCAATAGAGCAAGATTCTCATTCTCTCTCCTCCTTTCTCTTTCTCTTTTTTTTCTCTTTTATTCTTCTTCTTTCTTTCTCTAAAAAAAAAAAACACAAAAGACATATTGTACAACATGCTGGTTATAGTTAATAACAATGTGTTTTAATAATTAAAAATCATTAGAATAAATTTTAAGAGTTGTCACCACAAAAAAAGATAAATATGTGAGACAATGGATACGCTCATTAGCTTGATTTAGTCATTCCACAACGTATATGTGTATCAAAACATCATGTTGTATACCATAAATATGTACAATTTTTATTTGTCAATTTAAAAATTAATACTGGCTGGGCACGGTGGCTCATGTCTGTAATCCCAGCACTTTGGGAGACCGAGGCGAGTGAATTCGAGACCAGCCTGGCCAACATGGTGAAACCCTGTCTCTACTAAAAACACAAAAATTAGCTGGGCATGTGTCGGGTGCCTGTGGTCCCAGCTACTCGGGAGGCTGAGGCAGGAGAATCGCTTGAACGTGGGAAGCAGAGGCTGCAGTGAGCTGAGATTGCACCACTGCTCTCCAGCCTGGGCAACAGAGCAAGATTCTGCCTCAAAAATAAATACATAAATACATAAATATTAATATTAATAAATAAAACTGAAAAAATTAAAACTTGAAAAAACTTTTTAATTTTTTTTAAAAGATCTATCAATAGGCCATTGGACAGTCATGATCTCCATGACCTCTCACAAGAGCTGCATGGATCATATTAATCTTCACACTGATATTTTGTATTCATTCATATTTTTATAAATAAAGTAAAGCTAAGAGATGCTATGAAGCTTTGCCAAGGGCAAAAGCCAGGGCACCCAGGATTGGAGCCGTATACATTGAATTATTACCTATTGCATACCTTAAATGGCAAAAAGAATGGTACAACTTGTATGGGAGCTTAGGGAAAGGAAAAGTCCACATGCTCCATAGTAGCTAAAGAAGGGTGGAATCATTATGCCTTAGGGATGGATAGGACCATCAAGACTGGGCATGATGCCCTCCTCCAGTGTTTCAGTACTCTTTATGACATCCTCAACTGGTTCAAGACTCTGCTGAACATCAATGATAGGAAACTCACTGCTTTTCCCAGACAGAGATATGTCCTGATGTCCTAAGGTAGCTGATTGTTAGTTCTGCTTATATAGATCTCACAGCTGCTTCCAAAATACCTTCCAATGCTAGTTCTGATCCCATCCCTCCTCCTATATCCAGTTAAAAAAATAAAATGAAATAAAAAATAAAAATAAAAAAATAAACTCTGTCCTTAACAGGGAAGTTCAAACACAATCAGAAGTCTGGTACGAAATCTCAGCTGAGCTGTCTTTTCTCAGAAACATCATCCCTGGGTCTTCCATCCTTTTCCCAAGCTTCTAGTTCCTCTCACAATTTTAATGTGCTGTAGTTTGTTGCTGTTTCTTTCAAGTACTTAGGGCTGGCCAGACGTGGTGGCTCACACCTGTAATTTCAGCACTTTTGGAGGCTGAGGCAGGTGGATCATCTGAGGTCAGGAGTTTGGGACCAGCCTGGTCAACATGGTGAAACCCCGTCTCTACTGAAATTACAAAAATTAGCTGGGCATGGTGGTGCATACTTGTAAACCCTGCTCAGGAGGCTGAGGCAGGAGAATCACTTGAACCTGGGAGGCAGAGGTTGCAGGGAGTTGAAATCACCCCACTGCACTCCAGCCTGGGCAACAGAGCAAGACTCCATTTCAAAAAACTAAAATAAAGTACTCAGAGCTGGCTACAACGTTTAAGACATCAAGATCCAGCATCCTACTCATTGAACCTGTCCTGCACAAGGTTTTAAGAAGATGGTTGCCAAAATTTTAAAAATTAGGAAATCTCATGGGGAAATCCAGATTGCTGGCATCTCCTGAACATCAGTTCTGGCAATTATTGACCCATATTCCCATACAGCAAGTATCAGTTGGAGCTGAAGGCTGCTCAGTTGAGAAGGAGCATGCAACCATCTAATTCCCACACAGGAAATCCCTCCTCCTCTTATTTGCTTTCCCAGCACAGAGTGTCAGTTTCCATGTATCATTGCTGTTGTGCTGTTGCTTTCCTTGTAGTAAAGAGAAAAATGAAATACTTCTTGAAATTTTTCTCTATCAAAAGTGGAGAATGATAAATATAGATTGAGAGAGCTGGCCATGTGCTTCAAAAAAAGTGGGGAGCGCACACACGGCTTTGTAAAAATAAAGATTCTTCCTATGTATTTAATGTTTAATATGTAAACAGTTACACATTAATTTAACATGTACATATTAAATTAAATATAATGTAATATAGTTAAATTAACAGCCCACTGCACTAGTGCAGTTACCATCATGGTTCCTGTAGGCACTGTATCTGATCAGCATAGAGCAGCCTCAAGCTGACTTTGCATCCAAGTGAAACCCCATGTGTTCTTGACATATGCAACTGTTAAGGCATGCATCCTCACTTTTATTCTTGTGCAGTTAGTCTTTAAACCGAATGAGAATGAGAGACTCTATATCTATCCTTTAAGTGTATCTATACAGAGAGAGATAAAGAGAGGCTGGGTGCAGTGGCTCATGCCTCTAATCCCAGCACTTTGGGAGGCCGAAGACAGATTGCCTGAGGTCAGGAGTTCAAGACCAGACTGGCCAACATGGTAAAACCCCGTCTCTACTAAAAATACAAAAATTAGCTGGGTGTGGCTATTTGTGGGTGCCTGTAATCCCTGTAATCCCAATGAGACTGTCTCAAAAACAAAAACAAAAAATTATATGTATATGTATATATATATACATATATAATCTTTTGAGACTTTAATAAATCATTAGCAGGATCTTTTTAGAATGCTACTTTGCTCTCCTGGGTTTTGTGTAATCCTCCCAACTCATGGCATTCTTAGTATTGATGGACATGCTTTCCATTGCATCTTCCAAAGCTGTCAAAAGCACTAGGTAGCCCAAGAACAAAATTAGAGCCTTCTGACAGTTTGAGATTGCTTCTTACCATAAATAAATAAATACCATAAATAAAATAAATACATAAAGAGAAGAGAAACTTTAAAATATATATGATGCTACAAGAATTGACCAGACAGATCCATGAAACTGACTAGAGAGCTCAGTAATGGCTCTAGCCTAAAGAAAACATTTAGTATATAGTAAAGACACAAACTATGGAAAAATAAATGGTGCTAGATTAATTTCTTAGCCATTTGGGAATAAATACTTATAAGGTATTACCACACACATGATAAGGTTCTTGGCTGAACCAATCCACAGCTCCAGTATGCTGGGCTCAGATATGATTTGGTTTCTTGGCTATATGTACTTTGGGACCTCGCCTACTTCTCTTATGCCTACTTCTCTTATGATCAGCGATTTCTCCAAGAGTCCATCATATTGTGTCTGTTTATCACGAAACAGAAAGATCTCTCATAGCTCTTAGTTACTCCTGATACCAGAAAACATAATTCAACTCTAGAAATGCTTAAGCAGCCAGTTTACCAATCAATTGTGAGGAATGAATACATCTATTTCCATCTTTGAAAGTCTCAAAAAAAATGGTTTTCCAAGTACCCTTTCTCAGAAAGCTGCAGGGAGCTAGACATGACAAAATGGGGAGTAAATGAAGAAAGGACAGACATGCAATAGGAAACTAGGGTTCAATAACAAAAGAGAGGTACCAGGGAGGTAACCAGCCCTCTCTGCAAAACTTAACCACTGAGACAGTGCTTAAGGCCAGGTCAGCAATCACAGGAAGGCAAAGAGGAGAGGGTTCCGTTCTGCTAAAGGTAACAGGACACTAGCTCTAAGAGAGGAAATCTGACCTCATGAAGCCACAACTTTAAGTCACAGACCCAGAGTAACTTCAGTTTTTCAGAGCCAGGACCACACTGTATTCTCCCATTCCAGCCCCAGGCCAGCCACATTCAAAAAATGCCCTGAAGGTGACCTTGGCCTTCCCTCTTCATCCTAGGATGTCAAGAGCAGTGTGGAGAGGCTAGAATGTCAGCCCAAGGCCCTCCAGCATTTCTCCCCTGAGAATAGTTCACACAGACTTAGAACCCCTGGAGGCTGTTCTGATGTCCCAAGTATGCAAGACTCTCACTATGCAGAACAGGCTTCCCCTGGTCTTTACAAATTTCTCTAGCTGTACTGCCTGTCTGAAAAGGGAGAGGGACTTGAAAAAAGCTGTCCTCTCTCTCTGCTCTAAGTCCTAGCAAGTGAGGGGAGCAAGATGAGCCAGGATCTGCTTTGCTAAGCTACTAAAGCAGGAGTCCACCCAAAGGCTCTAAGGCTCACCCAGCCTAGGAGCTGGAGCATGCAAGGTGACCTCCAGCCTGCAGTGTGGGTAGAGGGGTTCTCCAGACCAGCCAAGAAGGTGCTACAACTCAAAGGCAGGAAGGAACAATAGCAGGGCCTCTGCTGCCTCCAGCAGATGCAGTGTCCCTAAAGATAAGAGGTCTCCTCCAAGATCAGTGCCATGGGCAGATTTTTACTGCCCCAGGAGATAAAGTGACTCTGGGGAGCTCTAGAATTAGACTTCACCCACAAGTACCTAGAATAAGAAATTTTGAGATGACAGCTGGGAAGTCCTCTACTGGGGCACTGCAGTCCCTCCAAGCTTGACTGTGGTCTTTCTTCAACTTCCCCAAAGGAAATAGTTCATGAGACTCCCTGGGAAGGAAAAGCAAGAGGGTGAAGGTGCTAGCACCTGGGGATGATGTGGCCTGAAGAGGGTAGGAAGCTGGACTGCTGGGACCACAGCACCTACAGGGGCCTCAGGAGTTGTGACTCACACTAGCAGCTAACAGAGGCCTCTCCTTCAGCCTGTTCCTTGGGGAAGGGGAAATAGAGTCAAAAAAGGAGTAACTAGGCTCAGCTGCTCACACCTGTAATCCCAGCACTTTGGGAGGCTGAAACAGGAGGATCACTTAAGGCCAGGAATTTGAGACCAGCCTGGGCAACACAGTGAGATCCCCATCTCCACACACACCACCCCCCCACACACACAAAATTAATTAGCAGGGCATGGTGGTGCACACCTGTGGTTCCAGCTACTCAGGAGACTGAGGCAGGAAGATTGCTTGAGCCCAGGAAGTTGAGGCTACAGTGAGCTGTGATGGTGCTACTGCACTCCAGCCTGGGCAACAGAGTGAGACCCTGTCTCTAAAAACACAAAGTAAAATAAAATAAAACATGAAGAAGAGGAGGGTCTATGGTCTGAGTCCACTTCCCATGAGAGTGGGGTTCTGGGTTCTTCCTCCTATCTTCTCTCAGGTCTCTACCTGGCTTCCCTGCATAAAATGGGAACGGAGCATTCGCCCAGCCTCAGCAACTCACCTCGTGGTTGATCCGCATTCCATGGGGTTGGAATAAGATGAGTGCAAGCAGCTCAGGCCTTCTCACCAACCCAAGCCCCCTCATTGCTGCCCACCCAGGCTCTGTGGACGTGCACCCACTAATTGCATGCACCCCTGCAGTGCCAGACCCCTCTGCCAGGGCCCCTGGGGAAAGGGGAATCTCCCCACCTCGTCTCCTACACGCTCCAGTCCCTCTGAATGGCAGAGAAGATGGGGGTGGGGTGGGAAATCGCCTGAAGGAGGCACACACTGACAGACACGGCTTGGGGCCCCTTCAGGGTCCTGCCCTCTTACCACTAGGGAGAGATAGGGGCCTTTCTGCCCAGGGGCAGGACTTTCTCCCAGTCACAGGGGCTGGCTGCTGGGAAGCCTCCAGGCCCATGGTCCACACCCTTCTCTTCCCTGCCCTGCTGAGCCCTGCCAGCGCCCAGAACCCAGCTCAGCCACTGGCCTCCCAATGCCTGTTCCCCTCCAGGGGCACTGAGGTGCTCGGAGTGCTGCCTCCCCTCCCGCCACCAGCTCCTGTCCCCTAAGACTGTCTTGACACGTGCAAGTTCCTCTAGGTTCCAGAGGGGCCTCTCCACTGTCCCATGCCCTGGCTGAGCGGGAACCGCACTCCGGGGCAGGCAAGGCCTCTCTTCATGGGCAACTCAACCCTTCACATCCAGCCCAACACCCGGTGGACTCGGGACCGCTGACCGCCAATCACTCTGCAGCCTCTGCTTGTTTCAGCCTGCCCGGCCTCTGGGCTAAAGCTCCCCCAGCTGGCCACCTGCTGCATGGCACCTTTCGAGTGAAAATGTTCCCCTGGCACAGCCCTGCCATCAATCAATAAACAAATCCTACTGAGGGCCTACAGCGTCCGAGGCTTCGGGATACAAAAGTGAATACGCCTGGTTCAATACTCATCCTGTCAGATACCACGGTCTATGAGACTTTTGCCTGATGTTACTGCTTCAGAGGAGCACAGCTTGTCCAAGGTCTGGTTGGGGGAAAAAAATTGTAATAACCTTGTTTTGAGAAAAATTTAAGATGCGAAGGGGTGTCATTTGTATAGAATAATGCAAGGTGACAATGTGTGACATATCACCTCATTTTATTCTAGAATCACTGTATAATTAGAGCTGAAACACTCAAACTTATCTTTGAAATGTACTGTGTCACAGTGGTTAAGCTAGCACTGAGACCAACTGCCTAAGTTCAAATCCCAGAGCTATCACATGATAGCTGTGTGACTTTGAGCAAAATGCATAGTCTCTGTGCCTCAGTTTCTCCATAGCCAAAATACAGATAATGATAGTACTTATCTGACATAGTTCTGCTGTGTCCCCACTCAAATCTCATCTTGAATTGTAGTTCTCATAATCCCCACATGTCATGGGAGAGAGCCAGTGGGAGACAATTGAATCATGGCAGCAGTTACCCCCATGCTGCTCTTGTGATAGTGAGTGAGTTCTCACAAGATCTGATGGTTTTATAAGGGGCTTTTCCCCCTTTTGCTTGGCACTTCTTTCTGCCACAATGTGAAGAAGGATGTGTTTGTTTCCCCTCTGTCATGATTGCAAGTTTCCTGAGGTCTCCCCAGCCCTGCAGAACTGTGAACCAATTAAACCTCTTTCCTTTATAAATTACCCAGTCTTAAGTACACCTTTATTAGCACTGTGAGAATGGACTAATACAGTAAATTGGTACCAGGTAGTGGGGCACTGCTGTAAAGATACCCAAAAATGAGGAAGCGACTTTGGAACTGAGTATCAAGCAGAAGTTGGAACAGTTTGGAGGACTCAGAAGAAGACAGGAAAATGTGAGAAAGTTTGGAACTTCCTGGAGACTGGTTGAATGGCTTTGACCAAAATACTGATAGTGATATGGACAACAAAGTCCAGGCTGAGGTCGTCTCAGGTGGAGATGAGGAACCTAATGCTCTATGCAAAGGTAACTCTTGTTATGCTTTAGCACAGAGACTAGCGGCATTTTGCTCCTGCCCTAGAGATCTGCAGAACTTTGAACTTGAGAGAAATGATTCAGGGTATCTGGCAGAAGAAATTTCTAAGTAGCAAAGCATTCAAGATTTGACTTGGGTGCTTTTAAAAGCATATAGTTTTATTAATTCACAAAGATATGGTTTAGATTGGAATTTATGTTTAAAAGGGAAGCAGAGCATAAAAGTTCAGAAAATTTGCAGCCTGGTGATGTGCTAGAAAAGCAAAACCCATTTTCTGAGGAGAAATTCAAGCCAGCTGCATAAATTTGTATAAGTAATGAGGAGCCAAATGTTAATTGCCAAGACAATGGGAAAATGTCTCCAGGGCATGTCAGAGGTCTTCACAGCAGGCCCTCCCATCACAGGCATAGAGGCCTAGGAGAAAAAATGGCTTCATGGGCTGGGCTCAAAGCCTTGCTGCTTTATGCAATCTTGGGACTTGGTGCTTTGCATCCCAGATGTGGCCAGAAGAGGCCAATGTACAGCTCAGGCCTTTGCTTCAGAGGGTACAAGCCCCAAACCTTGGCAGCTTACACATGGTGATGGGCCTGTGGGCACACAGAAATCAAGAATTGAGGTTTGGGAACCTCTGCCTAAATTTCAAATAATGTATGGAAATGCCTGGATGTTCAGGCAGAGGTGTGCTGCAGGGGCAGAGACTGCAGGAGAATCTCTGCTAGGGCAGTGTGGAAGGGAAATGTAAGTTGGGAGCCCCCACATAGAGTCCACACTGGGGCACTGCCTAGTGGAGTTGTAAGAAGAGGGCCACCATCCTCAGACCCCAGAATGGTAGACCCAGCAACAGCTTGTGTCATGTGCAGCCACAGAGACTCAATGCCAGCCTGTGAAAGCAGCCAGGAGTGGGGGCTGTACCCTGCAAAGCCACAGGGACAGGGCTGCCCAAGACCATGGAAACCCACCTCTTGCATCAATATGACCCGGATATGAGACATGAAGTCAAAAGAGATCATTTTGGAACTTTAAGGTTTAAGGACTGCTCTATTGGATTTCGAACTTGCATGGGGCTTGTAGTCCCTTTATTTTGGCCAATTTCTTCCATTTGAGATGGGTGTATTTACCCAATGTCTGTATGCTCATTGTATCTAGGAAGTGACTAACTTACTTTTGATTTTACAGGCTCATAGGCAGAAGGGACTTGTCTTGTCTCAGGTGAGACTTTAGACTTGGACTTTTGAGTTAATGCTGGAATGAGTTAAGCCTTTGGGGGACTATTGGGAGGGTAGGATTGTGTTTTTAAATGTGAGGATGAGATGTGGGTGGGGCCAGTGGTGGAATTACATGGTTTGGATGTGTCCCCACCCAAATCTCATCTTGAATTGTAGTTCTCATAATCCCCACATGTCATGGGAGGGACCTAGTGGGAGGTAACTGAATCGTGGGGGCAGTTACCCCCCTGCTGCTGTTCTTGTGATAGTGAGTTCTCAAGAGACCTAATGATTTTATAAGACGCTTTTCCCCCTTTTGCTTGGCACTTCTCCTTCCTGCTACCATGTGAAGAAGGACATGTTTGCTTCTCCTTCTGCAGTGATTGTAAGTTTCCTGAGGCCTCCCCAGCCATGCTGAGCTGTGAGGCAATTAAACTTCTTTCCTTTATAAATTAGCCAGTCTTGGGTATGTCTTTATCAGCAGTGTGAGAATGGACTAATACACTATCTCATGTGGTTATTGAAAGCAAGCTAATACTTGCTTAAAACACATAAGGGCTCAACATAGTTAGCTATTATTGCTATTGCCTAATCCAAAATCCTAGTTGTATTAGTAGGACCCAGTAAGGTTAAAGGACTTCTGTGGTCACACAAAGTTCTTGACTCTTAACCAACTGTGTCATTGATTCTCTTAGGAACTGAAAAATTTATTTAAAGGAACTTAGTTAATTTACCCATGTATCACCCTAACCCATTGTTTAAATTCTCCTACCTCATCCTCACCTGCTGATCCCCAAGCCTGAGTGACTACTCCACTTTTTGACCACGCAGATGATTAGAAATTTCTTAAACTAAAAATCTGCTTCCTGGTTATTTCTGCCCAGAGGGCCTTCATGTGCATTCTGTTTTCACACCTGAACAAATCAAACAAGTCTAACATTTCAAATCCAAGACCACCCTCCAATCGTTTAAAGATAATGGTCATACTTCTCCAGGTCTTTTCTTTCTCTGCCTAATAGCTCTCATTCCTCCAGCCTCCTCACTTCTCTGGACATACCCTTAAGCGTCCAGGGTTGATGCTTTCCTGGGACAGGTCCCCCATATGTTCAGCTGTTGTGAAATACACATGCAAGAGCAGAAGGCCAGGTCCCCTGCCCTACCCATGACTCCTCAGGCCACTGGAGTTGTGGGGCAAGCCAAGTACACAAATTAGAACCAGATCACTTCCCTAACTTGAGAACCATACATACAAGTGTAAGGGTCACAGTGTAGCTGACAAGAGTATTTGTTGACATCTGCGATTTGCTTCAAAATAATCTGAGGGATTGGGGAGGCTGACATGAGACATGGAATGGAAGGTGTAAAGGAAACTACATTGGCCATGTATTGATTATGGTGGAAGCTGAGGGACAGATACATTGCGTTCACTATACAATCCTTCCTACTTTTGTATACGTTTGAAAACTTTTATAATAAAATATTTTTAAAATATTTCTGACATAGGATTCAATACAAGAAGATAAACTCCTCCTTCCACTTTGAAATGGGATTCTTCCCTTGAGTAAAAGAGAGGAGGCTGGCATGGTGACTCATGCCTGTATCCCAGCACTTTAGGAGGTCGAGGCAGAAGGATCATTTGAGTTCAGGAGTTTGAGACTAACGTGGGTAAGATGGTGAGATGCCATCTCTACAAAAAATACAAAAATTAGCTGGGCATGGCAGCATGTGTCAGTAGTCTCAGCTACTCAGGAGGCTGAGGTGGCAGAATTGCTAAACCCGGGAGGTTGAGGTGCAGTGAGCTGTGTTCACACCACGCACTTCAGCCTGGGTGACAAAGCAAGACCCTCTCTCAAAAAAAGGAAAAAAAACACAAGATGAGGGCCAGGCTTCTGAAACCCCTTCCCTCCTCCACATAGAGCCATTGTCCAGCCTCCAGTCTTAATATAATGTAATGTTGAGGCAAAGAAAAAAATGTGTATGTACCATATCTCCAACAATGTGATAATAGGTACACACTTGTTTGTGAGATTAGAAGTAACTAGGTTTTCTATCAATTTTAAAGTAATTACATTAATTTTTTTACAATAGACATAATTAAACATAAAACACAAAGAAGCAAAAGACTTTTCCTGAAACATCTTCATAGGAGTCCAGAACATAAACTGAAACAGAGCACATACACCCAAAAGACCTTCCCAGAAGATTGTGGAGCCAGGTCCCCAGAGCAGAAAGTACAGGAAAGACTCATAACCCTCCAGGCCTAGTGCTGGGGGAACCCCTCATGGGAGCAGCTATAATGAGGCCTGGAAACTGGACACTGCTGAGCCCTGACATCCAGGCCTCAATGCCCTGATTCAGCTCATGGCAGTGACCCCTTCAAACAAGCTCCATGTGGGCATGGAGTCAGGAAAGACTAGAGCATCCAGCAGTAGAGATTTGATTCTGAGATGCCAGGAGTTGTTCTTGGTGCTTGCTCCTGTCTGGCTGGTACTGAGAGCCAAAAGTGGGGAGTCCTGTGAGCTTTGTCCTTCAGCACAAGAGGCTTCACCCAACCCATGAGAAGGGGATCCCCCAGGCTTGCCCGTCACAAGCACTGACCAAGCTGAGACCTCCCTGCTAAGAGGAAGAGAAAGAAGCCAATGCCGTTCAAGTCAAAACACGCTGCTCAAGTCAAAACACGCTGCTCCAGTCAAAACACACTGCTCAAGTCAAAACACGCTGCTAGCTAGGCCAAGTACTGTGGGTCTGTAGTCTTAGCTACACAGGAGGCCAAGGCAGGAGGATCGCTTGAGCCAGGATTTCGAGGCTACAGTGAGCTATGATCGTGCCATTATATTTCAGCCTGGGCAACAGAGCGAGATTCTGTCTCAAAAAAAAAAAAAAACACTGAATACTGACTATGTGTCAATACACAGCACAACACATGTAATTAAAGAGTGTGTCAGTATGAGGGTTCTAAGGCAAGCTTGGTGTTTCCTAGAAAAACCCTGGACTTTTCCTCTTCTCCCTTTGAATATCCTGAGACTAAGCACTCCTCACACAAACCATCTGAGGATGCTTTTCTGTGCACTGGATCTCTCAGTCTTCCAGGCCAGAGAGAGACAAAGAAAAAGCTCATAGATCTCTCTCTAGATTACATGATTTGTGGCTGCGGTCTTTATTTACTGAGTCTATGTTTTGGATTAAATGATGAGAGGCTTCTGTCCTCACTCAACTTTTCAGCACTTTCAATTTGTTTGGATAGGTTAGGTGTTCGGGGGTTTTACTGTTGTTTTTGTTATGTAGCTTTAGTATAATCAAATGTAACCACCCCCCAGAAGAGGAGTTGGCTTCATTACTTTGGGTTCATTTCCTCATCAATAATTATATCATCAGCCAGGAAGCTAAGATCGTTGCTAATTTTCATGATAGTTTTCCTGATGAAAATCTTCTCTGATTTTCATCTAGTATATGACCGTATCTTTGCTGGGCCCCCTGCCTCTGAAAAGTGCACCATGATCAGATACAAGTTTTTCTGTGGCTAACCCCACCTGGGGCTCTGAAACAATTACATCTACCTGTTCTTTGGTCCTTTATCCTCAAAGGGCCTTTCTGTCACATCCTAGCAGTTGCCGATGGCACAATCACACAGGGTAATGTAGGGAAAGTTCAACAGAGGGAATATTTGCAAAAGGAGCAGAGTTACAGAAAACCAATAGGGCATGGCGATGCACCCCAGAACTAGCAAGAGTGAGAAGCCACCATTGCCTCCTGGCAGGAAGGGGCCTAGAGAAGGAGTGGTTCTTGGAACCTGGGAAGAGAGTTAAAGTTCAACCTCTATGGTGCCAGTTGCAGCTGTAAGGGCAGGAGCTGTAGGCTGCAGTAGAGGAAGGACCCACAGCCAACTGGAGGTCTGGCAGGAAGAGAATGTTTGCACAAATTTTACCACCTCACTCTCCTTCTGCCTCCAACTCCTGCCAGCGCTTCCACTGATCAATTCCAACTGCCAGCCAGAGCACAGAGTGGCTTTTGAAGCCTCCCACAAAAGCAGGCCCCAGAGCAGAGTGAGGAGCTGGCCTGGAGGGGTAAGTGGAGAATAACGACCAGAGGCCTTTTCCCTGATGGAGCCCAGTACCTGAGATAACCTTCCTTACAGTCCTTTGGCCTGTTCTCTCTCCCATGCCTTTGGCTGAAGTCCTAAAATAAGCTATACTCCTGTCCAAAGAGGTTCAACTCTTCCTCTTCAAGGCAGAAGAAAAAGGAAAAAGTCACATCACTGAGCCTTAGATATTCTCGAGCTTGTTCTAATTTTTGTTTTTGGTACAGAAAAACAATCAGGCCAAAAAGCATACTGTTATGTCTCGATTTCCCAGAGACAGGAAATGCTCCGTTTTGAAGCCACACCCCTCAAGAGGAAGTCTTCCAGTCTCTTTGTAATGGAGGCCACTAAGGGGGTCAGAGGTATTGCAGGAGCCAGAGAGACATATTTTGATCACTCCAAAACAATTAACTACTAATCCTGGCTCCTAGGAACAGGGATGTAGCCTGGATCCTACCATCCCTTAACAGAGAGGGAACCCTCACCCATGCCAGGAAACATGGAGTGACACTCATCAAAACTCAGCCAACAGTTTCAGGAGAGCAAACATTTGATATCTCTTCTGCCTTGCATGTTACCCCCATTTGTACACCATTTTATAAATATTTCCTCTAGTTTCTCACTGTCCAGTTGCATCTGAGAGAACTGGTGACTTTGGGTCCTTCCATTACACTTCATCTGACCTTCGGGAAATACTGTTCCAATTCTTTGCCAAAGGGACCTACAAAATATGCAGCACTTTTGAGTGGTCTTATGTACAGGATCTGAGTTGGTACCAATACTAGAGAACCCAAAATATAATGTAGCCCATCTGTTAGAGTTGCACTTAAAAGATGACAAATGCTAAAGGAATCCCTATCCTAAATGCATCCCACAGTGGGCCAGTTGGATCCTTGAAACCTACCCTTTGGTAAATACTGTGGTCCCTGAGTGCATACTTTTAATGTATAGGCAGTACCTAAAACGCTGCTGGAACTCTCATGATTCCGACTTATAAAATAAGAGGCATTATGGTTAAAAATAAAAATTGTTTAAAAGGCTGAACAGAAGCCTGTGTAGTTCAGTGTAGTCTACAACCCTAGCCAAGATGGTAAATCAGAAACAATATAACATTCTGGGTAAAATGGCAGAGTTTGATGGTACCCTCAAAGATTTAAATGATGCAGAGATGGTTGCCTGAGGAAACAAATAGACCCTGGCAGATAATGGCAGACTACTCCACCAAGTGGTGGTCCAGTGGTTACTGCAGTTTTGTATGTTGGGTCTTCATTAGAATAGATCAACACAGCCTACAGCATTTGATATGTGACTTTTGATAAGGCACATGTGTTCTTTCCGTTCCCATCAGGAAGAAGGATCAGAACAGTTTGCATTCACCCGGGATGGAAAGCAGTCTCATCTCAGCACTATATTAAACTTATGGTTCTCTCTCAACACAGTCCAAAGAGACCTTTGCATCTGGACATTCCACAGAATATCAGACGGACCCACTATATTGATGACATGGACCACAGAGAGGCGCAGTGCTCGGCAGGACTCTTTGAATTTTGCAGATAGCGTATAACACACTTGGGAATACTGCTGCAGCCCATTTATTGAGTTTATCAGAAAGCCACTGTCAGCTTTTTAGAGAATCTCTCAAAACAAGAGTCCTGCAGCAGGTTCAGACTGCTGTATGAGCAGCCCTGACATTTGATCATATGACCCAGTAGATTCCATGGGTGCTAAAGGTATCCATGACAAATAAGGGTGGGCACCTGTGAAATGACTGACAAGCCCTAATAAGTGAATTATACCACAGACCTCTAGGTTTCCATAGTTAGGTTATGCCATATGCAGCAGAGAACTATTTACTGTAGGCAAATTAGCTCCCAAGGTGCTACTGGGCCCTAGCAGACACTGAGTATCTGACCATGGGACATAAGGGTGACTGTGTGATCACAACTGTCCATCATGAGCTGAATCATATCAGAGCCACCAAGTCATAGCATAAGGCAGACACTCCTAGTAACCAACCTGGTGAGTTTGGCTTTTCTGTCCCCACAATTTTAGTTCCCACTTAATTAAAGGTCCTCATTTTCAGGCACAGAGTCAGGGATTTGCTTTCACCAGGGACAGGGATACAATAAGTATTTCACTAAAAAATAAAGTTATGGCTGCCAACTGTCATGTCAAGGTTCTCTTGACAGTAGATCTCTAGGCAACAGTGAAGTTACCAAATTCCCCTGATTATCATGAAGAGATCAAGTTGTTGCCACACAACAAGGCAATCGTGGCCCAGGAAGCAGTACAAGACACTTCTTGGATGCTTCTACTCAGTGATAACTATAACACACAATTGCAGCAATCCTACCTTAACAATGGAATGGTAACCTTACAGATAAAGATCTGAGTTACCTTGTCGAATAAACAACCTAAACCAACAGAAATGCTTGCCAAGGAGTTGGGGTGGGGAATGCAGAAAAGGTGCTAAAGGAAGATAATGACTGCTAATAATGACCTCAGGACTGACTGTAAAAGTATGGACTGTAGCTTGTCCATATAAAGGTATTTTTTAAGATGTTACTAATATTTGTATGACATTTTCATTTTTAAATTTGTTATTGATATATAAGTGTACATATTTATGGAGCACACATATAGTGATGTTTTGATACATATACTGTATAGTGATCAGGTCAGGGTAATTAGCATATCCATCATCTAAAACATCATTTCTTCATGTTGGGACATTCAATATCCTCCTAGTTATTTGAAACTATATAAATATATTATTGTTAACTATAGTCATCCTATAGTGCTATAGAATCCTAGAACTTATTCTTCCTATCTAGCTCTAATTTTGTATCCTTTAACAAATCTCCTCCTATCCCCACCCCCTTCTCTAGTATGTAGTATCCTTTTGTTCTACTTCTTATTTCCATGAGATCAACTTTTCTTTAGCTTCCCATATGAGTGAGAACATGTGGTGTTTAACTTTCTGTTCCTGGCTTATTTCACTTAACATAATGTCCTCTAATTCCATCCATGCCATTTCAAATGAAAGGATTTCATTCTCTGTTATGGCTGAATGTGGCTGGATGAATTTATTCCATTGTGCACATATAACACATTTTCTTTATCCATTCATCTGTTGTTGGACACCTAGGTTGATTATATCTTGGCTTGTTGTGAATAGTGCTGCAGTAAACTTGGGGGTACATATGTTTCTTCAACATACTGATTTCCTTTCCTTTGTATAAATACCCAGTAGTGGGATTGCTAGATCATGTGGTAGTTCTGTTTGTAGTTTCTTGAGGAAACTCGATACCATTCTCTATAGTGGCTGTACTAGTTCACATTCCCATCAACAGTATGCAACAGTTCCCTTTTCTCCACATCCTAGCCAGCATTTGTTGTTTTTTGTCTTTTGATAATAGCCATTTTCCCACTCCTGTGTGTAGTTTGGAATAAAAGAAAAACAAATAGCCATTCTAATTGGGGTGAGATAATACCTCATTGTGGTTTTGATTTGCCTTTCCCTGGTGATTAGTAATGTTGAGTATTTTTTAAATATTGTGAGAGAGATCCAAGAAGGCCAATTAGCAGCAGCAGCTCAGGATTGTAGCTCCCAGTGAAAGCGCAGAGAGCAAGTGGACGCTACACTTTTAGACAAATTTTTGTTGCCCACAGACCGGGAGATTCCTGGTGGAAGAGCCCCACGGGTTACCAGCACGACTCTTTTGGCCGGTGTGGCTGTTTTGCCGGCGCCCCGGCACGGCGCTTCTCAGCGAGGAGTATACGGGACTGGGTGCCCTTTTAGTCAGGCTCGGCTGATCTCATCCCCACAAGGAGAACAGTAATTGGAAGCGCTGAGGACTGGGAGTTTCACAACAAGCACAGCTGAACCCGGGAAGGTCCAGCTCTGTGGGGGACGGGCGTCCGCCAAAGGAAAACTAAGAAACAGAAAAAATTTCATCACCAACAAGCCTGACGTCCACTCAGAGACCCAATCTGAAAGTCGGCAATTACAAAGACGACAGGTGGATAAATCCACAAAAATGGGAAGAAACCAGTGCAAAAAGGCTGAGAACACCCAAAATCAAAATGCCCCTCCTCCTACAGGGGATCACAGCACCTCATTACCAAGGGAACAAGGCCTGACCGAGAATGAGTGTGGTGATCTGTCAGAATCAGGCTTCAGAAGGTGGATAATAAGAAACTTCTATGAGCTAAAAGAACATGTTCTAACCCAATGCAAAGAAACTAAGAACCTCGAAAGAAGATTTAACAAAATGCTAATGAGAATGGACAACTTAGAGAGGAATATAAGTGAATTGATGGAGCTGAAAAACACAACATGAGAACTTCGTGAAGCATGCACAAGTTTCAACAGCCGAATTGACCGAGCAGAAGAAAGG
>PVKP010032714.1:0-25673 GCA_004027715.1 Plecturocebus donacophilus | reverse complement strand
GGAAACATAACTTGAGCTCTCAATCTGGCTAACATGGAAGTACCAAAGCTACTTCTTTGAGGCTCTTTTGAAACTCATTCTTCCTACCAACTCTGGCTCTGAGCTACTACACATATGCCTTTTGTTTGTTTTTAATTTTATAGAAATTGGGTATGAGTCAGCTTTCTCTTCTGTCAACAGAGGAATATATATATACATATATATATATATAGGCAGAGTTAGGTAAGAAATACTGATAATGGCTCTAGCACTGTGCCTGGCACAAAACAGCACTGGTTTAACATTACCATAATAATTCTTTCTGGAAGAATTAAGGTTCTAAGATACTATGGATCCTCTAATCTTCAATGTATATGAATTTCAGATAATGTACTTAAAATAGGTTTTGAAGAGCAGGGAACTAGAGGGCATTAAGTGTCTCAAAAGAAAGGATAAATGGAGAAGAGAAAGGGACAAATCAATGCTCAGGTTGTGTTTTGTGAGTTATACTTAGGCTAAAATATTTTCATCCAAATGGTGGTTGTAGCTTTTTCACATTTATGTGATAGCTCACATTTAGTAGTCACAAGCAAGTCAGCACTTACCAGTCTGGATAGGATTGACCACTTGCTCGGGTTGGAAACAAAAGTTGGTATCTTCTGGCCAGTTCTGGCTATTTGGGTATTCCTGGTAGGCCATTTTCTCTTCAAGGAATTCAGTTGGAGACCCTTAAAATAGGGACACAAAACAAAAGTTACAAGGTATTTCAGTTTTCTCCTCCACTACAGTGGAATTTCTACAAGTATCACAGCGAATACAATACTAAAAAATCCTATCTAGCTAGTGTCTTAAAAAAAAAACTTTTTTGTTTCAATTGAAAGATAAAAAGAGCTGGACGCAATATGCGTCTGTAGTCCCATTTACTTGGAAGGCTGAGACAGGATTACCTGAGCCCAGGAGTTCCAGGCTGTAGTGCAGTATGATCCCACCTGTGAATAGCTACTGCACTCCAACCTGGGCAACGTAGCAAGACTCTGTCACTAAAAAAAGAGTTTAAGATAGAAGGAAATAAAGCACTGAAGGCATAAAGTAGGTCATTAAGGTTAAAAAAAAAAACACTACAGAGTGACTCTAGGTTATATAGGCACAAGAGGTTAGTGATTTCTCCACATAAAAGAACAAGGATAAAACTGTCAAAAGCAACCATTTCAGGGCACTGGAATTAAAGCCAGACCTAAATAAGTGGAAAGAGATAACATATTCAGGAACGAAAGATTCAGTACTGTTAAGATGGTAATCCTCAAAATGATCAATATATTGAGGAAATTACAATGAAAATCCTAGCATTTCTTTTTAAAAATGTTAATAAGTTCACTCCATAATTTATATCAAAACATAAAAAAAACTTAAAAAGCCAAAACAATTTTGAAGAGAAACAGTTGAAGGGCTTATATAACCTTCTTTTAAAAGTTATTATAAATGTACCAACTCAGGCTGGGAGTGGTGGCTCCTGCCTGTAATCCCAACACTTTGGGAGGCTGAGGCAGGTGATCACTTTGAAGTCAGGAGTTCTAGACCAGCCTGACAAACATGGTGAAACCCCATCTCTAGCAAAAAGACGACAAAAATTACCTGGGCATGGTGGTACATGCCTGTAATTCCAGCCACTCAGGAGGCTGAGGCTTAAGAATCACTTGAACCTGGGAGTGGAAGGTTGCAATGAGCAAAGATTGCATAACTCCACTTCAGCCTGGCCGACAGAGCAAGACTATACCAACTCAGTATAGTATTGGCAACATACTTAGATAAATGGAACAGAACAGGTTCAGAAAGAAACGTACAAAGTTAGGGTCAACTGGCTATCTACAAACATGCCAGTATAATTCAACCCAGAAACAATTTTTTTTTTAAATAATACAGAAACATTGGACACATACGCAAAACTTAACTCCAAACAGATCAAAGACGTAATGTAGCACACTGCTAACTTATTATGAAAAAAAAAAAAAGACAAGACAAAGACCTAAGAGTTAAAACTAAAAAAACTTATAAACAGGAGAAAATCTCTGTGACCTTGGATTAGGCAAAGATTTCTTAGACATGTCACCAAAAGCACTATGCATAAGAGACAAAATATATAAATTAGACATCATTAACATTTAAAACTTTTGGTTTTCAAAGATATTATTAAAAGGTCAGGCTCACACCTGTAATCCCAGCACTTTGGGAGGCCGAGGTGGGCGGATTGCCTGAGGTCAGGAGTTTGAGACCAGCCTGGCCAACATTGCGAGACTCTGTCTCTACTAAAAAATACATAAATTAGCTGGGCGTGGTGGCGTGTGCACCTGCAGTCCCATCTACTTAGAAGGCTAAGGCAGGAGAATCACTTGAGCTCAGGAGGGGAAGGCTGCAGTGAGCTAAGATTGCACAACTGCACTACAGCCTGGGGCAGCAGAGTGAGACTCTCAAAAAAAAATCAAAAACAAAAGACAACAACAAAGATACTATTAATGAAAAGAGAAGCCACAGACTTGAGAAATATTTGCAAATCATAAATCTGATAAAACATTTCTATACAGAATAGATTATAATCTCTTATAACACAATGATAAGATAAACAACTCAATTTAAACCTTGGAAAAAGCCCGGCCTGATGGCTCACACCTGTAACCACAGCACTTTGGGAGGCTGAGGTGGGTGGATCATGAGGTCAGGAGTTCAAGACCAGCCTGGCCAACATAGTGAAACCTCGTCTCTACTAAAAATATAACAAATGAGCTGGGTGTGGTGGTGTTCACCTGTAATCCCAGATACTCAGGAAGCTCAGACAGGAGAATCGCTTGAACCCAGGAGGTGGAGGCTGCGGTGATCTGAGATCACACTACTGCACTCTAGCCTGGGCAACAGTGCAAGACTCTGTGTCAAAAAATAAAAAAATTGGCCAGGTGTGGTGGCTCACACCTGTAAACCCAGCATGTTGGGAGACCGAGGCGGGCGGATCATGAGGTCAGGAGATCCAGACCATGTTGGCCATGGTGAAAGCCCATCTCTACTAAAATACAAAAAATTAGCTGGGTATGGTGGCGTGCCCCTGTAGTCCCAGCTACTCAGGAGACTGAGGCAGGGGAATTGCCTGAATCTGGGAGACGGAGGTTGCAGTGAGCTGAGATCATGTCACTGCACTCCAGCCTGGTGAAAGAGCAAGATTCTGTTTCAAAAAAAACAAAAAAATTTTAAAAAAATTAGAAAAGAAAATGGAAAGAGAAGCCACAGGCTTCGAGAAATATTTGCAAATCATAAATTTGATAAAAGATCTGTATGTAGAAGAGACTGTAATCTCTTATAACACAGTAAGATAACTCAATTTAAAACTTGGAAAAATTGCTGCACGTGATGGCTCACACCTGTAATCCCAGCACTTTGGGAGGCTGAGGTGGGTGGATCATTTGAGGTCAGGAGTTCGAGACCAGCCTGGCCAACATGGGGAAACCCTGTCTCTACCAAAAATACAACAAATTAGTCAGGTGTGGTGGGTACCTGTAATTCTAGCTACTTTATTCGGGAAGCTGAGGCAGGAGAATCGCTTGAACACGGAAGGCAGAGGTTGCAGTGAGCCGAGATCACGTCACTGCTCTCCAGCCTGGGTGACAGAGTGACTCTATCTCAAAAACAAAACAAAACAAAACAAAACAAAACAAAAACCCCAAAAAACAAACAAAAAAGCTGGCTAAATATTTCAATATACATTTTACCAAAGAAAATATATAATGGGTAATATGCACATGAATGAAGCTCATCAGTCCTTAGGGAAATGCAAATTAATACTACAATAAAATCCTACTACAAAACCATTAAAAAGGCTATAATTAGGCTGGGCACAATGGTTCATGCCTGTAATCCCAGTACTTTGGGAGGCTCAGGCAGAAGATCACCTGAGCCCAGAAGTTTGAGACCAGCCTGGGCAACATAGTGAGACCCTGTCTCTACTAAAAACACAAAAAAATTAGCCAAGCGTGATGGTGAGTGCCTGTAGTTTCAGTTACTCAGGATGCTTTAGTGGGAAGATTGCTTGAGCTTGGGAGGTCAAGGCTGCAGTAACCTGTGATCACACTATTGCCTTGGTGACAGAAAAAGACCCTTTTTCAAAAAAGAGGCTGTAATAAAAAAGACTGACAAGAGCAATTTTGAGGATGTGTAAAATGGTAGTTTGGTTGTTTTTTATTTATTTACATTTTTCTCAAAAAATGCTCTTTTTTTGTTGTTGAGACAGGGTCTTGCTCGGTCACGGATCATGGCTGACGGAAGCCTCAACTTCCCAGGCTCAAGCAATCCTCTCACCTCAGCCTCCCAAGTAGCTGCCAACTACAGGCACTTGCCACCACACCTGCCTAATTTAAATATATATATTTTAATGAATATATTATAAAATACATATATTTATTTTATTATTATTATTTTTTTGTGTAGAGACAGGTCTCATTATGTTGCCCAGGCTGGTCTCGAATTTCTGGGATCAAGCAGTTCTCTGGTCTCAATCTCCCAAAGTCCTGGGATTACAGGCTTGAGCCACTGTGCCTGGTTCTACCTGTATTTTTAAAGACTAGTCAAGTAGAGTGGTGAGAAGCAGGGAAAGAGTGGAACAAAGAGTTCGATCTGTAACTGACTTGTGAACAACTGAGATAACTCACTACCTTTGGACCAGCCTCTTTTCATTTTTTTGAAATGGAGTCTCACTCTGTCGCCCAGGCTAGAGTGCAGTGGCACAATCTCGGCTCACTACAACCTCCACCTCCCAGGTTCAAGTGATTCTCCTGCCTCAGCCTCCCAAGTAGCTGGGACTACAGGCATGTGCCACCATGCCCAGCTAATTTTTGTATTTTTTAGTAGAGAAGGGGTTTCACTATGTTGGTCAGGCTGGTCTTGAACTCATGACCTCATGATCTGCCTGCCTTGGCCTCCCAAAGTGCTGGGATTACAGGTGTGAGCCACTGTGCCTAGCCCTCTTTTTATTTTTTAAATAACAGTTTTACTGAGTATAATTCACAAAATTCACCCTTTTAAAGTAGAGTTCAAAGGTTTTTAGCATATTCAGTTATACAAGCATCACTACCATCTAACTTCAGAACATTTTCTTCACTCCAAAAAAGAAATCCCATATCTTTTCTCCTTTCCCACTTTCCCCTACCACTTGGTAAACACTCATCTACTTTTTGTTTTTACAAATTTGGCTAATCTAGATATTTCATATAAATAAGTCACACAATATGTCATCTTTTGTGACTGGCCTCTTTCATTTAGCACAATGTTTTCAAGGTTCATCCATGCTGTAGTATGGTATCTGAACTTTATTTCTTCTTTTAGCCAAATAACATTCCACTGTGCAGATCCACCATACTCTGTTTATCCATTCATCAGCTGACATTTGGTTGTTTCTACTTTTTGGATATTGTGAATAACACTGCTATGAAAATTCATGTACAGATTTTTGTGGGAACATATGTTTCAATTCTCTTGGATATACCTCTAGCAGTAGAATTGCTGGGTCATAAAGCAACTTTATATTTAATATTTTGAGACAGTGTCAAACTGTTTTCCAAAATGGCTGCACCATTTTACAATCTCAACAACAATACATGAGGACTCCAATTTCTTCACATCTTCACCAACATTTGCTATTATCTTTTTTATTTTAGTCATCTTAGATGTGGTAAGAAGTGGTGTCTTATTATGGTTTAGATTTGCACTGCTCTAATGACTAATAATGTTAAGCATCTTTTCATGTGTTCATCTGGCATTGGGAAGTTTTCTTTGGAGATGTGTCTACTTAAGTCCTTTATCCATTTTTAATTTCTATTTTATTTAGAGATGGGGTCTCACTATGTTGCCCACACTACAGAGTGCAACACAGTGGGACTCCATTGCAGGTGCAATCATATTCCATTGTGGCCTCAAATTCCTGGGGTCAAATAATCCTCTTGCTTCCACAAGAGACACATGTAGCTAAGACCACAGGAGTATGCCACCATGCTTAGCTATCTTTTTGGTTTTTGTTTTTGAGACAGTGCTGCTCTGTTGGCTCAGCAGTGGTACAATCACAGCTCACTGCAACCTTAAACTCCTGGGCTCAAGAGATCTTCCTGCCTCAGCCTCCAGAGTAGCTGGGACCACAACTGGTTAATTTTTTTACCTTTTGTAGATAAGAATCTCAAAAGCATTATGCCAAGTAAGGAAAGCAAGACACCAAATAATGTATATTGTATGATTCAATGTATATGAAATTTCTAGAACATACAGAACTATAACAGGAAGTAGAGTGATCGCTTGAAACTGCAGGTCAGAATAGGGACTGGCTTTGTAAACAGGCTCAAGGGAATTTTTAGGGTAATTTAAAAAAGTTCCAAACATGGATTACAGTGATGATTGCACAACTCTGTAATTTTATTAGAAATCATTTCGAATATATAATTTTACTAAGAATCATTTACTTCCACACTTAAAATAGGTAAATTTTAGGGTATGTAAATTACACTTCAATAAAGCTTTTTATTTTTTGAAGACAGGGTCGATGTCACCCAGGCTGGAGTGCAGTGGTGCAAACATAGCTCACTGCAGCCTCGACCTCCCTGGCTCAAGAAATCCTTTCACCCCAGGCTGCCAAGTAGCTGGGACTACTGGCATATGCCACCATGCCCAGCTAATTTTTAGTTTTTTGTGTAGAGGTGGGGGTTTCACTATCTTGCCCAGGCTGGTCTTCAACTCCTGGCTTCCTGCCTTGGCCTCCCAAAGTGCTGGGATTACAAGCATGAGCCACCACACCTGGCCCAATAAAAGTTGTTTTTACTAAACACTTCCTTGTTAGGGGCTATGAACTTTTGTGGAAAAGGGAGGACAAGGGTATGAAGGTGAGGTGAGTAAAGAATTCTGAAGGAAGTTTTGAGAGGTTGAATAGCCCCACTACTAAAGTTTGAAATTTCCCTACTGCCTTGATACTGGAAAATCAGACCAGGACTTACAGAAAGTATCCCTGGGAAAGGAGAAGGCTCAGCCACAGAGTATCTATAAAAGGACCCATGGCTAATGCACTTACCTCAAGGCAAATTGCAAAGTAAGTGGCAAGACTGTCCTTCATTTATTACTAGCCAATTCATCAGGCCTCCTATAGGTACAAGTTTTCCACTTGAAGGCTGCCCTTTATTTTTGTGTTTCAAAGAATCATTTAAATCTGACTTCATTTACATGAAGTGTCTTGGGGAAAGATGTGAAAAGAGGAATGAAGCAAGATAACTGTTCCTAGATTTTGCATGGTTTAGAATGTCTTCAGGAACATCTCCCTAGAGGACCTCAGAAACTTTGAGTTCTTTCCTTTTTTTGAGATGAAGTCTCACTCGGTCACCTAGGCTGGTGTACAGTGGTGCTATCTGGTCTCACTGCAACCTCTGCCTCCTGGGTTCAGGTGATTCTCTTACCTCAGCCTCCTGAGTAGCTAGGATTATAGGCGTACGCCACCACGTCTGGCTAATTTTTGCATTTTTAGTAGAGACAGGGTTTCACCACTTTGGTCAGAATGGTCTCCAACTCCTGACCCTGTGATCCGCCTGCCTTGGCCACCCAAAGTGCTGAGATTATAGGCATGAGCCACTGCACCTGGCCAACTTTGAGTTATTTGCAATGCCTGCAAGAACTGAAGGAAGATAATGGACTATACTTTTTTTTTTTTTTTTTGAGACGGAGTCTCGCTCTGTCACCCAGGCTGGGGTGCAGTGGCGTGATCGTGGCTCACTACAACCTCCACCTCCCGAGTTCAAGTGATCCTCCTGCCTCTGCCTCCTAAGTAGCTGGGATTATAGGTGCATGCCAGCACGCCTGGCTAATTTTTGTATTTTTAATAGAGATGGGGTTTCACCATGTTGGTCAGGCTGGTCTAGAATTCATGACCTCGTGATCCGCCGGCCTCAGCCTCCCAAAGTGTTGGGATTACAGGCGTGAGCCACCACACCTGGCCCTGGACTATACTTTCAATTAAGATATTTGGGAGAGAGATCCAAGATGGCCGATTAGCAACAGCTCAGGATTGTAGCTCCCAGGGAAAGTGCAGAGAGCGAGTCGACGCCACAATTGCAGACAAATTTTTGTTGCCCACAGACTGGGAGATTCCCAGCGGAAGAGCCACACCGGTCGCCAGCGTGACTCTTTTCACCGGCGCGGCTGTTTTGCCGGAGCCCCGGCGCAGCGCTACTCGGTGCGGACTATACGGGACTGGGTGCCCTTTTAGTCGGGCTCGGCTGGTCCCATCCCCACAAGGAGAACAGCAATTGGAAGCGCTGAGGACTGAGAGTTTCACAGCAAGCACAGCCAAACCCAGGCAGACCTAGCTCTGTGGGGAAGGGGCGTCCAATGAAGGAAAACTAAGAAACAGAGAAAACTTCATCACCAACAAGCCGGACGTCCACTCAGAGACCCAGTCTGAAAGTCGGCAATTACAAAGACGACAGGTGGATAAATCCACAAAAACAGGAAGAAACCAGTGCAAAAAGGCTGAGAACACCCGAAATCAGAATGCCTCTCCTCCTACAGGGGATCGCACCTCCTCATTAGCAAGGGAACAAGACCTGACGGATAATGAGTGTGATGATCTGTCAGAATCAGGCTTCAGAAGGTGGCTAATAAGAAACTTCTGTGAGCTAAAAGAACATGTTCTAACCCAATGAAAAGAAACTAAGAACCTCGAAAGAAGATTTAACGAAATGCTAACGAGAATGGACAACTTAGAGAGGAATATAAGTGAACTGATGGAGTTGAAAAACACAACACGAGAACTTTGCGAAGCATGCACAAGTTTCAACAGCCGAATTGACCAAGCAGAAGAAAGGATATCAGAGGTCGAAGATCAACTCAATGAAATAAAACAAGAAGGCAAGATGACAGAAAAAAGGGTAAAAAGGAAGGAACAAAGTCTCCAAGAAATATGGGACTATGTGAAAAGACCTAATCTACGTTTGATAGGTGTACCTGAATGTGAAGAAGAGAATGAATCCAAGCTGGAAAATACTCTTCAGGATATTATCCAGGAAAACTTCCCCAACCTAGCAAGGCAGGCCAATGTTGAAGCCCAGGAAATACAGAGAACACCACAAAGATATTCTTCAAGAAGAGCAACCCCAAGGCACACAGTCGTCATATTCACCAGGGTTGAAATGAAGGCGAAAATCCTAAGGGCAGCCAGAGAGAAGGGTCGGGTTACCCACAAAGGGAAGCCCATCAAACTCATAGCAGATCTCTCAGCAGAGACCCTGCAGGCCAGAAGAGAGTGGGGGCCAACATTCAACATCCTTAAAGAAAAGAACTTTCAACCTAGAATTTCATATCCAGCCAAACTAAGCTTCAAAAGTGAAGGAAAAATAAAATTTTTTGCGAACAAGCAAGTACTCAGAGATTTCATCACCACCAGGCCTACTTTACAAGAGCTTCTGTAAGAAGCACTACACATAGACAGGAACAACCAGTATCAGCCATTCCAAAAACATACCAAAAGGTAAAAAGCATCACCATAATGAAGAATCTACATCAACTAATGGGCAAAACAGCCAGCTAGCATTACCAGAAGCTGCAATTTTCGTCTCTGATAAAACACTTTAAAACAACAAAAAACATAAGAAACAAAGAGGGATGTTACATGGTGGTGAAAGGATCAATGCAACAAGAAGAGCTAACGATCCTAAATATATACGCACCCATTACAGGAGCACCCAGATACACAGGGCAAGTTCTTAATGATTTACAAAGAGACTTAGACTCCCACACAATAGTGGGAGACTTTAACATTACACTGTCAATATTAGACAGATCAACGAGATGGAAAATTAACAAGGATATCCAGGACTTGAACTCAGACCTGGAACAAGTAAACTTAACAAATATTTACAGAACTCTCCTCCCCAAATCCACAAAACATACATTTTTCTCAGTATCACATTATACCTATTTTAAAAGTGACCACATAACTGGAAGTAAATCACTCCTCAGCAATTGTATAGCATTTCACAGGTTTAAATAAAATATTGGTTGGCTGCTTATTTGTTATTTTCATCCCCTATTCCTTCCTGTCTCCATTGTTAAGCACAATTATTGGCATAAAAGAGGTTTTTAATACCCATTTTTAGATTGCATTCTAGCCTGGGTTATAAAACAAGAATCCCGTTCTCTCTCCCTCTTTCTCTTCCTCTTTCTTTCTCTCTTTCATTCTTTTTTTCCTTTCTTTTGCTCTTTCTTTCGTTCTCCTTTTCTCTTTTTCTTAAATAAAATAAATTTAAAAAATAAAAAGATATTTGAATTATTGTTTTGTAACTAAAACTCTTCTTACATGAGCAAAACACTTGATCTCTTAAGAAACTTATCTGTTGAAGGGAGAGTGAACATTGTAAATGACAAAGCCTCTTAAGTCCTATGCGTCAATCTGAGCCTCTAATGGGAGCTGTTTCTCTCTGGGGGTCATTGGTACTTTTCTGCATATAACTGAGAGGCTTCTTCTGCTGCAAATTATAAGAGAGGGAAGTACATCAATTCTTCAGAAGAGAGACTTTTTCTAGTTTTAGGCATTATTTGTCACAAGTATTTTTTAAAGATGAAAACTGATTATCATAATGGTCTTCCATCAATAACAGCTTACAATAGACTAGACATGCTCTGCACATGGCTATTCCCTATGTCAACTCCTAATGAAATGTGATCCTGTACATTTAGGTCTAAGTACCTCTGTAAGTTTAAATGTATCATCTCTAACCCCTGAAAGGCCCCCTTTACTACCTCCTTCTGGTTTCTCTTGTGTTCTTTTTCTGTCCGCCTTCTCCTTTTCTTTAAGAGAGCCAACTTCACTTATTTTATTTTATTTTATATTTTTTGAGACAGAGTCTCGCTCTGTCACTAAGGCTGGGGTATGGTGGTGTGATCTTGGTTCACTGCAACCTCTACCAAGTGGGTTCAAGCAACTCTCACACCTCAACCTCCTGAGTAGCTGAGATTACTGGCAGGCACCACCACATCTGGCTAATTTTTGTATTTTTGGTACAGATGGGGTTTTATCATGTTGGCCAGGCTGGTCGTGAACTTCTGGGCTCAAACAATCCATCCACCTTGGTCTCCCAAAGTGCTTGTATTACAGGCCACCGTGCCTGGCCCAGTCTGCTTCCTTATAAACAATATTAGTGCTGCTCATCATTTACATACTACTAACAAACAAATCAGTCACCCCTTCTATTTCACACAGTCATCTATTTCCTTATTTTTTTCAGTGGTAACCTCAGAACTTTAAAGTGAAATGAACCTAGGGGATCACCTAATTCAACCCTCTGAAGTTTAAACTATGCCACATTTGTTCAGATAATTCATTTACCAATTTAAGCACCTACTGTCAATCGCTATTCCAGGCATTAGTGATTCAGCAGTTAACCAAATGGTGAAATGTTCTGCTCTCATGGAGCTTAGATCACCACCATCACCACCATTACCCTATGCTTAGGCACTATGAAAACACAGAGAAGCAAGTATTAGTCTAGTTGAGGGTTTAAGACATGCCCAATAATGCAAATCTCTGCAAGCCTTAGTTTTCATATCTAATACCTACTTCATAAGGCTGAGAGAAGATATGTGAAAGTGCTTAGAAAATTATGAGAAACATACTAAATTATTGCTAATCTTAAAATAGTCATTACGGCTTATGTAGGGTAAGTGTCTGCAATGCAGATACTAAGTGCTACTACAGGAGTTTAAAGAAAAGTCACATAATACAGTCATGGGATGATCTAAGATCTTCCTGTTGCAGAGTGAACCTAAAAAGATAGAAGGATGTAATTAAATGAAGCTGAGAAACAGAGAAAGATACAAAGTGGGGAAAACATGCAGCGAGCAAGACAGAAGTTAGGGCAATGGGCAAGAATGAAAAAATCAAGAGCACATCACTTTGGCTGAAATACATTTATGGAGGACAGTAGTTCCTCATAAAGGGCAGCTAGGTCTTCAAAGGCCAAATAGAAGATTTGTCTGCCTGAATGCCTTCTAAAGGGGAACCCACCCCTAGGAACCATCCCATTCCACTCTATTTGATCGTGGTACAGATGTCAATCACGATGTTTTGCTTTCCCCACCAAAGGAGTAGACTTGTGATTCAAGCAGGCCCAAAGTCCTTTTGGAGGAACTTGATATACAGACATTTTAGATCTTGAATGATAAGAATATGCCTCAGCTGCCAGTGGCCATCCTTCTCAACCCTGAAAGAGACTTTCTGAGAATGAAGCCAAAGAAGGTATAGGGGAGGACAGAAGGGAAGAAAGGGGAAGGTGGGACAAAAACAAAGCAGCAGAGAAAGCAGCCAGGTACAGAGGCTTATACCTGTAATCCCAGCACTTTGGGAGGCTGAGGTGGATGGATCACTTAAGGCCACAAGTTTGGCACCAGCCTAATCAACATGGCAAAACCCTCTCTCTACTAAAAATACAAAAAATCAGCCAGGTGTGGTGGCAGGCACCTGTAATTCCAGCTACTCAGGAGGCTTAGGCACAAGAACTGCCTGAATCTGGGAGGCAGAGGTTGCAGTGACCCAAGATCATGCCACTGCACTCCAGCCTAGGTGACAGAGCAAAAGTCTGTCTCAAAAAAAAAAAGGGAGGAAGGGAAGGAGGGAGGGAGGGAGGGGAGGTGAGGGAAGGGAAGGAGAGAAAGGGAGGGAAGGGAAGGAGAGAGGGGAGGGAGAGAGAGAAAGGAAGGGAGGGGAGGGAGGGAAGAGGAGGGAAGGAAAAGAGGGAGGAGAAAAGAGAGACTCATAAACTAGGAATTACTCTAAAACTTGTATATGTTTAAAAAAAATCTATAACTCAATCAAGACGGTTGAAGGTGAGTAAAGAAAAAAATTGAGCTACAGGCAGGCAACAAAATATACAAAGATACAATGCCTAGTTCTTTTTTCTTTCTTTCTTTCTTTTTTAATAAATTTGTATTAAAAAAAAGATGGGGTTTCACCATGATGGCCAGACTGGTCTTGAACTCCTGACCTCACCTTGGCCTCCGAAAGTGCTAGGATTACAGGCGTGAGCCACCACTCCCGGCCACAATGCCTAGTTCTTATAATTGTATGTGTAACATTGAGGAAATCTCTAAAAACAAAGTTTCTTGACAGGACAGAAAAGCAATCTAAACTAGAAACGAATATGCTGAAGAAGGAAAACAGAACTAGAAAACAGAATCAGGAGGCCAGGTGCAATGGCTCATGCCTATAATCCCAGCACTTTCATAGGCCAAGAGGGGCAGATCACCTGAGGTCAAGAGTTCAAGACCAGCCTGGCCAACATGGAGAAACCCCGTCTCTACTAAAAATACAAAAGTTAGCCAGGTGTCGGGGCGGACACCTGTAATCCCAGCTACTCAGGAGGCTGAGGCAAGAGAATCGCTCCAACCTGGGAAGTGGAGGTTGCAGTGAGCCAAGATCGAGCCATTGCACTCCGGCCTGGGTAAGAAGAGCAAAACCCCATCTCAAGAAAAAAAAAAAAGAAAACAGAATCAGGAGATCCAGCTTCTAATCTTGACTCTGTCACTTAACTTTGGGTGTGACCTTGAGACTGTTAGAGCTAGACTACTCATCTAGAATTTAAAAAATAATGTTGTGCTAAATAATTTCTAAAATCCATTTTAAATTTAAAATTAATTCTGAGACTTTTGACTTACCCATTCATCTTTATAATTCTCAAAAACCTGGTAAAACATAACTTACAAATAAGACTCAGCAGTTACTAGACAGATGAAGTACTTGGTCATTTAAGTAAATGCAACTACTTGTCACTTGTCTAAGCCAGAAAAATTACAATGAATCAAAGAACAAACCACAGCATCCTTGGGAAGGTTCACAGGTGGCATACATACAGAGCAGAGTGGAAGAAAAGGGGCTAAAATTTGGATAAACACTTTTTTAAATTAGTAAAAATATTAAAAGCAATATGTGTTTTCATAGGATTAATATATTTACCTTAGTTCTTGAAACACAAAACACAAATGTAATAAAACAACCTCATTCTGGATTACTGCAGTGAAATTAACCAGAAAATTATAGGAGAAGGATTTTTCTGATGTTCTGAGGTTGAAGCTAGGAATCAATCTCAGAACCTTTGGCTGCCTTAAAGAACAGTTTTTCCTTTTTCTTCTTTTATTATTATTAAATATTCTAAAAAATCTATAGAGGAAAAGGAGGGAGGGAGCAGCTGGACGACATATTTGAGTTCTTATTTTTATTTTACTGGGACAAGGTCTCGGCTGGGTGCAGTGGCTCATGCCTGTAATCCTCGCACTTTGGGAAGGCAGAGGCAGGCAGATCATTTGAGGTCAGGAGTTAGAGACCAGCCTGGCCAACATGGTGAAACCCTGTCTCTACTAAAAATACAAAAATTAGCCAGGCATGCATGGTGGTGCACACCTGTAATCCCAGCTACTTGGAAGGCTGAAATAGGAGAATTGCTTGAACCTAGGAGGCAGAGGTTGCAGTGAGCTGAGAGTGTGCCATTGCACTCCAGCCTCACTCTGTCTCAAAGAAAAAAAAAGGGAATTATTAATTGAGACAAGGTCTCGTTCTGTCTCCTAGTGGCACGATCACAGCTCACTGCAGCCTCAACTTCCTGGGCTCAAGAAATCCTCCCTCCTCAGGTTCCCCAGTAGCTAGGGACACAGGTATGTGCCACTATGCCCATCTAATTTATTATTATTTGTGGCAGAGTAGAGACAGGGTCTTTGTACATTGCTCAGGCTGGTGTTGAACACTTGGGCTAAAGCAGTGCTCTCGCCTCGACCTCCCAAAGTGCTGGGATTCCAAGCATGAGCCACCGCACCAGACCCATATTAGAGTTTTTCACCCTGGCTTTGCCACAAGCCAACCATGTAAATTTGGGACAGCCCTTTCATCTCTCTTGGTCACAGTAATGACCTCTAAGGATATCTGCTCAGTTCTAAAATTACGGTTAAGTAAAGAACATTCTACAAATCTTCAAGTCACATCCTATTTAGAGAAGGTACACCTACTCATCTATTTCTTTTCTTTGAGACAAAGTCTCACTCTGTCGCCAGGCTGGAGTGCAGTGGCACGATCTCGGCTCACTGTTGTGCAACCTCCGCCTCCAGCTACCCATCTGTTTCAAAGCTAATTAAAAACGATGTGTTTAGGACTTCAATAACACAAAAGATTAATATGGTAAATGTTAGATGCTAATCTAATAGCCTTCCTCACCCATCAAATGAACCCATGCCAGGCTTGTTCCCTACCAGTTCAAAAAAAAAAGCGGTGCATGCACTGTGTAGGCTGACCCTCATGGCTCCTGCTAGCGCCTGTGCCCAACTCTGCCCCTGTGCCTTTGCTCATGGGATGATTGATCCCCTGTTTGAAATGTCTCCTCTCTGATCCAATTTCAAAGCCATAACTCGGGCCTCATAGCTTCCACAGAAACTCTCTGATGACTTTAATGCTCACTTTCCGCTTCTTAGCTCTTTTACCATTCACCATTACTAGGAGAGAATTTAGTCCTTAAGCACTTGTTTTCCTGTTAGTTCTTTTTAAAAAATTAAAAAGCCTTCAAGTATTCTGTTTATTGTTAAAAATTTCATTATTTCATGTTAGTAAGTGAATTCATTAATGTTATAAAAAAGAAAAAATTGTGCTTTTACTACTCTATTTCCTCACAATGGCTAGCTCACTGCATGGCACAGAATGGTATTCAATAAATAAGTTGCTATCAAATTATCACAAGACCATTATTTAGACTGAATGATGTAAGTTAAAATCACGCTATACACCAAACTTCTTGGAAAGTGATTTGCATTTGGTATAAAGAGCATAAGGCTGCTGACATAACACTGTTTAAAAAAATAGTAAGAAGAAGAAATTCCAAAAGGATTAAACAATAGCCTATCATTTCTAAGATAAATGTTAAAAGCTCTGTGATTTCGCTTATATTTCTTACTATCGGTAAGAAACTGTAAAGAAATACAGTGTTCTTTTGTTTTTGTTTTTTTTAAACAAACACCTCTTGTTCAAAAAACAGTTTTTAATCAGAGAAGTGGATACATTTTCCCTCAACCCTCCTGGAGAAAAAGATGTATTTTTTTTTTTTTTTTTTTTTTAAGGTGGAGTCTCACTCTGTTGCCTAGACTGGAGTGCTGTGGTGAGATCTCCACTCGCTGCAACCTTGGCCTCCCAGGTTCAAGTGATTCTCCTGCCTCAGCCTCTCAAGTAGCTGGGATTACAGGTGTGCGTCACCATGCCTGGCTAGTTTTTTTATTTTTAGTAGAGACGAGGTTTCATCATGTTGGTCAGGCTGGTCTCGAACTCCTGACCAGGTGATCTGCCTGCCTTGGCCTCCCAAAGTGCTGGGATTGTAGATGTGAGCCACCATGCCTGACCCAAGTCTGGTTTTAAGATGCAGAATTTTGCGGGTTATTCTCTTCCACAGTGGTGTTACAGCATAGCCTGGAAAGCTATATCAACAGCAAACTTCAGAACTGCCAGTCCCTCGACATCAGTATTATTAAGGAGCATGTTTGACCAGAGGCTCACTCCCACATCTTTATTCAACACTGCTGACCTAGATTTTGTTCTTAAAACTACACAGCAGAAGCAGGCAAACTCCGCTGTAGAAACAACAGCCTTCAGAATAAATTTTTTAACATAATTGCAATCAACTCAGTCTATTTCAGTAAAATTATGGGAAATGAAATTCTAAACAAGAAGCAATTTACATAATGCAGTGGAAGCAATCCTTAGCCCCACCATTAGCCATCCCTGGAGACTCTGGTTCTCCTATAAAAGTAGAATGGGGAAAGACAGGGGCCAATTTTCTATTTCTGTGAAATTGAAGGCATTTAACAGAAAAGGCATATGGCTAAATATTTAAAGTACTAATTAATCAAGCAGCATATCTACATATCAAAACTAGACTAATTCTGTCACATATGATCCATTCCAACAAGACAGACTGTAGGTTTTAAATAACTGTACAAGAAGTTCATTGATATGGTTTCAGATTCCCCATTGCAAATAACCTTTAAGAAACTACCACTTGGCTGGGTGCACTAGTTCACCCCTGTAAGCCACAGCACTTCGGGAGGCTGAGGCGGGAGAACTGCTTGAGCCCAGGAATTATGTTGTTGTTGAGATGGAGTTTCGCTCTTGTCCAGGCTGCAGTACAATGGTGCAATCTTGGCTCACTGCAACCTCTACCTCACAGGTTCAAGCAATTCTCTTGCCTCAGCCCCCAGATGGCTGGAATTACAGGCACCTACCACAACACTTGGCGATTTTTTGTATTTTTAGTAGAGATAGGGTTTTACTGTGTTGGCCAAGCTGGTTTCAAATTCCTGATCTCAGGTGATCCACCCGGCTTGGCCTCTTAAAGTGCTGGGATTACAGGCATGAGCCACCTGGCCAGAACCCAGGAATTTTAGATGAACCTGGGCAACATAATGAGACCCCGTTTCTACCAAATAAAAAAAGAAAAGAAAAGAAACTACCACTTGTGAAGTTTTGATGTCAAATCAAGAATATCCACAGTTACCTGGAAAAAAACCTGTCAAAATACTCCTCCTCCTAACTACATATATACTACATATATGTGTGAAATGGATTTTCTTCATATACTGCAAACCAAACAACATATTTTGACAGACTGAATGCAGAGGCAGATATAAAAATACACCTGTTTTCTATTAAAAACGGACATTAAAAAGATTTTTAAAAGGGAAAACACTACCACTTCTCATTAAAAATATTGTTTATGTTTATATTAAATTTTTTAATGACATAATAAATATTTTTAAAGTCTCTCCAGTTTTAATTTGGTAAATATTGACAGTCCACATCCCTATATACTCCAGTGCAGGCTCACTCTTCTAGCCTCCTCCAGCCCCGTTCTTCCTTCTCCCCAATCCCTGCAGAAAGTCAAGAAACCCAAAACAAAGTTGAAGCTTCATTATGCTTTTGAGACAGAATCTTAGCCACATGAGAAATAAAAAAATATACAATACAGTATCTCATTAAGAGCTAAACTTAACATAAAGATGTTAAAATGGCCTAACAATAAAAATTAAGAAAAATTAATGCTGGCAAAGGTGCTTCACAGAAAAGGAGAAAATGTTTGAATATGACAGTTTCATTTACTACTGACAGTTTTTTTTTTTAATTAAAAACTTTTTTTCTATTTATTTTTAGAGATGGGGGTTTCACTTTGTTGCCTAGGCTGGAGTGCAGTAGCTATTCACAGGCATGATCATAGCTCACTGCAGCCTTGACTGACTCCTGGCTTCAAATGACCCTTCCACATATGCCTCCCAAGTAGCGGGGACTACAGGTACATGCCACTGTGCCCTGCCAATTACCAGTTTTTGTTCTTTTTTTTTTTTATGCTTACAGGGATATACACCAATTACTGTTGACACTAAGTAACGCATGTGAGAACATCTTATATTATTAGATAAAACAAAGGTGACAAGGAAAATATGTGTATATTCATATATACATATCTTAGTTGTGGCAAAATTTTATTGATTGTTGAATTTAGAAATGTATAAAGTTCTTTCAACTTTTCTGTAAATTTGAAATTATTTCAAAATAAGCTGGGCATGGTGGCTCACACCTGTAATCATAACATTTTGGGAGGTAAAGGTGGGAGGATCGCTTGAGCCTAAGTATTGGAGACCAAACTGGGCAACACAGCAAGACCCCTATCTCTACAAAAAAAATTTTTTTTTCAGATGGAGTCTCACTCTGTCAGCAGGCTACAGTGCAGTGGCACGACCTCGGCTCACTGCAACCTCCATCTCCTGGATTCAAGCAATCTTTTGCCTCAGCCTCCTGAGTAGCAGAGACTAAAGGTGTGCGCCACCATACCCAGCTAAATTTTGTATTTTTAGTAGAGACAAGGTTTCGCCATGTTGACCAGGATGGTCTCGATCTCCTGACCTCATGATCTGCCCGTCTCGGCCTCCCAAAGTGCTGGGATTACAGGTGTGAGCCACCGGGCCCGGCCAGGGATACATGCTTTTATAAGAAGTTGTACAGAAAGATGTGTTTATAGAAACAATGTACATTCAGTATGATAATAAATCAACTGTTTTATTCTTTGACTGTTCTTTCTTCTACCATAAATTTATCTATATCAGAGCCCATCATTACTTCTTTCCTTACTATTTATGAGAAAAGTATAATCCCCCATTTTTATTTCTTTTTAATTTCGGAAAAATGCTAAACTAAAGAATATGCAAAATACACATAATTCTCCTTTCCAAGGACAGCACTTATACAAATATGTGCTTTATCACCTCTTTGCCACCCAGTCTTCCAACCTCCTAAACTTGCTTTTTTATTCCTTCTCTAATTTCTCCCCCTTTAGCTATGAGCACAGTTAAATCTCTGGCATCTTTAAAACACAAGTAAAATTCAAACTGTAATATATATATATATATATATATATCCTATAGAATAATCTATATATTAAAATAAATTTAGTTTCTAATTCTAACAAGCCAGTTTTTTTTTCTTTAATTATGAGATAACTGGGAAAAGTACTGGTGAACCGAATACTGACTGGTTATTTGGTACTAGGAAACTGGTGTGTGTTTATTAATGAGCCACTGCACCCAGCCAAGGAACCATTTTTTTAGAGATACATGCTAATATAAAGACAAAATGATCTGGAGTTTCCTTCAAAAAACCACTTATGGTTAAATGGAGGAAGTGACTGGGAACAGATGAAATCAGATTGCCAGCCAGCCAAAGTGGCTCATGCCTGTAATACCAGCACTTTGGGAGGCTGCACTCCAGCCTGGGTGACAGAGGAAAAGAAATGAAATCAAATTGCCCATGGAAATAGAACAATCTACCTGAGTTCCTCTTATTCTAGTCTGACTCTTCTCTTCCTAACAGAAAACATTTTCATATTACTCCCTGGCTTAAAACTCTTTGGTGTTTCCCTGAAATCTACAAAATACAGAACAAATTTACGTCTCACAAGATTTTTACAAGGTAGTCTTAAATAATGTTTCAGCATCATTAATCATCCAGTCCACTTCGTATGTTCCACTTCCACTCTAACCAAACTACCCCTTACCCACATCCCTCTTCTTTTACATAGCTTCTCCCTTCTCCACCTAGAATGCTTTACTTAGCTTCCACAACCGTTTGCCTGCCAAGGCTTACTCATTTGTTTAGGCTAACCCCTCTAGGAAATACTGTAAGTACCATAGAAATACTGTAAACCCAGGGACTCTTCCCTCAGTGTTCTCATAGCAACCTATGCATACATTTAAACATGTGAATACAAGATATGGTTCCTTCATTCTATGTTTACTCCTTTGAGAACAAGGACTGTCCTTCTATTCACTATTCCCAGCCCCATGTATCTGGTCTGATACCTAGCTGGTGCCCAATAAACGATGTTGAATAGAGAAATGATTGTAATTTGGAGGGAAAAAATTCATCTGGAGATAAAAATACTGGCTGGTACTCTTATGAGATTTTCTTAAAAGATGCAACCTACAAATTAAGATTCTTCGTTTTGCAACACTGTTGTTCTACTGAATTTTATTCACTTTTTTGCTGAATATTAAAATATTATAAACTTTTTTTTTGTTTTTTAGAGACATGGTCTCACTCTGTCACCCAGGTTGGACTGCAGTGGAGCGATCTCAGCTCACTGCAGCCTCAATCTCCTGGGCTCAAGTGATCCTCCCACCTCAGTCTCCCAAGTATCAGGGACTAGAGGCACACGTCACCACACCCAGCTAATTTTTTGTATTTTTCTTTGGTAGAGACAGGGCTTCACCGTGTTGCCCAGACTGGTCTTGAACTCCTGACCTCTGGTGATCCACCCACCTCGACCTCCCAAAGTGCTGAGATTACAGGCGTGAGCCACCACACCCGGCACCATAATCTAATTTTTCTAAATGCTCAGGACTATTATACAATAGACATTTATAATAAACTAAATCAGCTGGGCAAGGTGGCTCTTGCCTGTAATCCTAGCACTTTGGAAGGTCGAGGTGGGTGGATCACCTGAGGTCAGGAGTTCAAGACCAGCCTGGCCATCATGGTGAAACTCCATCTTTAAAATAAATAAATAAATAAATAAACTAAATCAACACATTCTAAGAAATAAATTCACCTGGTCAGAGTAAGCCAAAAGGACAGTAAAAGAAGCAACTACTGGCCAGGTAAGATGGCTCACACCTGCTAATGCCTCAGCACTTTGGGAGGCTGAGGTGGCCAGATCACCTGAGGCCAGGAGTTTGAGACCAGCCTGGCCAAAATGGTGAAACCCTGCCTCTACTAAAAATACAAAAATTAGCCAGGTGTGGTGGCACAAACCTATAATCCCAGCTATTCATGAGGCTGAGGCAGGAGAATCACTTGAACCCAGGAGGCAGAGGTTGCAGTGAGCGGAGATTGCACCACTGCACTCCAGCCTGAGTGACAGAGCAAGACTCTGTCTCGGGGGGAGGAAAAAAAAAAAAAGAAAAGAAAAATCTTTGTATTACTAATATGTCATTAAAGGCTATGACTGCAAGTACTTGATGCAGCAATTAGCTCTCTACTCTGAAAAAAATACAATAAATACACAAGTGCTATATCTTTTGTAACCACTGTTCATAACCATGACCTATTCTTTTTTATTTTATTTATTTATTTTTTTGAGACAGAGTTTCACTCCTGTCGCCGAGGCTGTGGCGCAATCTCGGCTCACTGCAATCTCTGCCTCCTGGGTTCAAGCAATTCTCCTGCCTCAGCCTCTTTAGTATCTGGGATTACAGGTGCCCACCACCACGCCTGGCCAATTTTTTGTATTTATAGTAGAGACAGGGTTTCACCATGTTGGGCACGTTGGTCAACCTATTTTTTTTTTTTTTTTTTCTTCAAATAGGTAGGGTCTCAGCTCTGTTGCTCAGGCTGGACTGCAGTATTGTGATCCTAGTTCATTGCAGCCTCAACCTCCCCAGCTCAAGCAATCCTCCTGCCTCAACCTCTGGAGTAGCTGGGAATATAGGCATGTGCCACCATGCCAGGCTAATTTTTGTAGCGATAGGTCTCATTATGTTGCCCAGGGTGGTCTCAAACTCCTGGGCTCAAGCAAACTTCCTGCCTCAGCCTTCCAAAGTGCTGGGATTACAGGCGGAGTCACCACACCCGAACCATTATTGTGACCTATTCTTTAGAAAGTGGTGTTAATAGTATATACAAACACATACCAAGTCATCAGAAGATGGATGTCAATCCATGCCCTGGCAGGTGATCAATTTTCTTTAAACCAAATCAAATAAAGTATCTTTTAACTCAGCCACTCAGATTTCTACTTTAATACATTTCAATTGGTTGATCTTTTAACTCAGCCACTCAGATTTCTATTTTAATACATTTCAATTGGTTGACTAGGTCAAACTCCAGTTTTTCTTTCACTAATTTGGATGAATCAAACATAACAAAGACAACAATTTAATGTTATCTTGAGCTGTAATCACTTATTCATTCAACTATTCCTTAAGTACATATACTATGTGCCAAGTCCATTTAGGTTCTAGGGATAAAGCAATAAAGAATCACCACCCAGCGGGGCATGGTGGCTCATGCTTGTAATCTCAACACTTTGGGAGGCCAAGGTGGGTGGATCACCTGAGGTCAGGAGTTCAAGACCAGCCTGGCCAACATGGTGAAATCTCATCTCTAGTAAAAATGCAAAAATTCGCTGGGTGTGGTGGCATGTATCTGTAGTTCCAGTTATTGAGAGGCTGAAACAGGAGAATTGCTTGGACCTGGGATGTGGAGGTTGCAGTGAACCGAGATCGTGCCACTGCCCTCCAACCCAGGCAACAGAGTGAGACTCTATCTTAAAAAAAAAAAAAAAAAAAGAAGAAGAATAATCAGCACCCACAGAGAGCTGACATTCTTGGTAAGCAACATCAACAACATAGTACCAGGAATGATGTGGGGTGGAGTAGGTATCCTGCTCTACTTATGCCGGCTAAACTACATCTGGAAATTGTATTCTACTCTAGGCATAGGTTAAGAGGGACACTATATTAGTTATCAATTTATTGCCTTTCAGCTCCAAATCTACACTTTACTCCTCTCCTTTGCACTAATGAAGCTGGACTCTTGAAATGTTTTTCTTATGTCAATAGCAAGCACTGGAGGAATACTACAGGAGGAAGAGGATTTCCTCTTGGTTCCACTGTGTTTTCTTTTCTTCTTGCTCCTGTGGCCTCTGCTGGTATGTGGGACACCCAGTGGTGCTCACCCACCAGTTTTAGTGATACTACCTAAGTGGCTTCAGGTGAATTCCACCATCACCCCAGCTAACTTCCCAGAGATTTTCATCAGCACCACCCAGAGCAGCTTCCTAGCGAGTTTTGTTGGCACTCCAGCAAGCAATACTCTTGCTTGTCACTTTTGGCCGGTGGCATCTCAGGAACTTTAAACTGCAATGAACTACAGCTTTACCTTCTTCAAAAGGTCTGAATCTCAGCCTTGGGTAGGCTCTCTCTTCAATCTGTCTCTTGTATATGCTGCCTCAGGCACAGAGGGAGTAGCTGTTCCTATAGCTGGTACACCTACATCTGTCAGAGTTCTCTTTACCCTTTAGTGGTTAATCTATTACTAGTTAATACTTTATGTTAACTTCCCCTTGTTCAAATTACTATATTACTGTTTCCAGATTGAACCCTGACTCAGAACTGGTACAAAAAGTAGAGTGATCTCAGAGGACAGACTTAAAAACATGGGATTTAGAAACTGTTTTGGTGAGGCTCTTGGGTTTCAGTGCAGTGCTAAGCACCTTGCCAATGAGAAATGGGATGCAAGTAATCCAGGGCATGCAAGATCGTGGCAATAATATACTGTCAAAAACCTGAAAAACGTGTGGGAGTAGATTCTAAGGATATTGGACCCAAGAACGGTAAGCCCAACTTATTGATATAGATACACTTACTAGAGATTCCAAATTTAATAATTGCTTATGTAGCTGGAGGTAGCTCTAACAGTTCCCTTCGTTGGTTGACTGAAATCTTAGACTCAAGTAAATTAAGTTTAAAAACAAAAACAAATTTCAGTCATGGCACATGACTGGGCTTGGTGGAGTTTCAAGATGCTGATGAACTTAAGGTCTGGCGCTTGAGAGAATCAGTGAAGCTTTTCAAGTACATGACATGTATTTGAATGTGTAACCTTTAGTAGCTACAGAATAGAGATTGCCCTTTTTTTTTTTTAAAGATGAGGTGTCACCATGATGGCCAGGCTGGTCTTGAACTCCTGACCTCAGGTGATCCACCCACCTTGGCCTTCCAAAGTGCTAAGATTACAGGCGTGAGCCACCACGCCCGGCCAAGGTTGCTCTTTTTTTTTTGTCCCTTTCATAGTGGTAGCAAGGGTGAATTTTGAGATGGCCCCAATCATCTATAGGAATACTTACTTGAAAGTTTTGTGTCTCTGCCCTATAGCTGAATTTGTCTTGTAGAAAATATCTGTGGAATTCAATTTTATTATTTAAAGTAGTTTTTCTATGAACCAGCTGTGGTCTATAACTTGACAGTATTAATATCAAATAACAAGACCTTAAATCATGGTTCACATACTCAACAAATATGTGACTAAGACTAGTTTTTCAAGTAGGTCAGTTTTGGAACACATTAATTGTAACTAGACTAGCTATTTTACAATTAAGAAAACTTTATAAACTGCTTTAATTTATAAAGGTTTTGAATCTTTTTAGAGATTATTATTTTACAGCATATTCTTAAATATTACTGTTGAGCCATATATATGACAATGGTGGACTTTAATGAATATCTAAACATCTGTAGTAAAGTGTAATGCTACCTTCATTTTTTGTTGGTATGCTAAAGAAACTTTTTAAAGTATCTAACTTTTTAAAAACTTGGTTTGTTTGGATTTGAGACTGAGCTCCCATCTCCTAGGCTGCAGCGCACCTCCTACTCCACCCTGATTAAAACCTTCTTGGCAATTAAAAAAAAATTGTTTATTTTATATGCTTACACATTTTTCCATGGTACTGTAGGTCATTTTAGTGATTGAATTTGACATTTTTGACAGAAAAACAGGTCAGTGAGTTCCTTGGGATCCAAAAGTGGTTGAGTGAAAAGGGGCAGGAGGGAACTGTTAGAGTGATTCTACAGTTGTACTGCATCTTGATTATAGTATGACTATGCATTAGTCAAATCATAACAGGGTGAATTTTACTGAATGTAAATTCATACTTCAATAAACATGACTTTAAAAACTTACAAAAACAACAACAAAAGAACGACTGGGTGCAGTTTATATCTGTAATGTCAGCACTGGAAGGCCAAAGCAGGAGACTTGGGCCCAGGAGTTCAAGATTAGAATGAGCAACATACAGAGACCCTGTCTCCACAAAAAAATAAAAAATTAGCCAGGCACAGTGGCTCATGCCTGTAGTCCTAGTTACTCAGGAAGGTGAGGTAGGAGGACTGCTTGAGGCTAAGAGTTAGAGGTTATAGTGAGCTATGATCATGCCACTGCACACCAACCTGAGTGCCAGAGACTCTGTCTGTAAATAAATAAATAAAACCTTTTTTTTTTATAAAAAGAATGAAAGAGAGAAAGAAAGAGGAAGAGATTTTAGAAAAAGAGAGAAAAGGAGAAA
>PVKP010032713.1:0-25667 GCA_004027715.1 Plecturocebus donacophilus | reverse complement strand
AATCAGCTTTTATCGTAGATTCAGAGGGTACATATGCAGGTTCATTAATGGGTATATGGTGTGATGTCAAGATTTGGGACACAACTGATCCCATCTACCAGGAAGTGAGCATAGTACCCAATAGGTAGTTTTTCCCTCCCTCCTCTAGTAGTCCCCAGTGTTTTTTGTAGCCATTTTTTTTTAAGATAGAGGTTTGCTCTGTTACCCAGGCTGCAGTACAGTGGCACGATCTTGGCTTAATGCAACCTCTGCCTCCCGGGTTCAAGTGATTCTCCTGCCTCAACCTCCCGTGTAACTGGGATTACAGGTACCACACCCAGCTAATTTTTATATTTTTAGTTGAGATAGGGTTTCACCATGTTGGCCAGGCTGGTCTTGAACTCCTAATCTCAGGTGATCCACCCACCTTGTATTGTTGCCATCTTTATGAATTAGTATACCCAGTGTTTAGTTCTCAAATGTAAGAACATGTAGTATTTGATTTTGTTTTGGCATTCATTCACTTAGAGCAATGGCTTCCATCTGTATCGATGTTACTGTAAAGGACATGATTTTGTTCTTTTTCAGAGCTGCATTGTATTCCATGATGTATTTGTACCGCATGTTCTCTAGTCAATCTACCATTAATGTGCACCTGAGTTGATTCCATATGTTTGTCCTTGTGAATAATGCTGCAATGAAAGTACTCGTGCAGGTATCTTTTTGGTAGAATGATTTATTTTCCTTTGGGTATATACCCAATAATAGGATTGCTGGGTTGAATGGTAATTCTATTTTTAGTTCTTTGAGAAATCTCCAAACTGATTTCCACAGGGGTTGAACTAATTTACATTCCCACCAACAGTGTATAAGTGTTCCCTTTTCTCTGCAGTCTTGCCTGCATCTGTTGATTTTTGACTTTGTAATTATAGCCATTCTGACTAGTGTGAGATGATATCTCATTGTGATTTTGACTTGTACTTCTGTGACTGCATTTTTTAAATGTGTTAAAAAAAAGTTGAGACTCTATACCAGTTACTAATTGTTGATAACACATTTCAAAACTGACTCCAGGATATGGGCTATCAGTGTATCAATAATATCAAAATATCAGTAATATCAAGACTAAGAATTGCTCACTTAGAGACTTTATGAGAGAAATTAAAGGTTCTTCCTAATTTTTGAAAGAAATCAAATTAGAAACTATCCATCACTGAAAAACTTTCACTCTCCTCACCCTCCTTCTCAAAAGGTATATTCTTTCTCCCTTACATTTTAAGAATATATAGTATCTCCATGACGTCCAGCTTCTCTAGAATTTGAATGTCCAGCCCATCTTGCATCTCTCCTTCCTCTGGCCTCAGAGAGGAAACACTGCTTCTCCAAGCATAGATCCAAACCCTTATCTCACTGTTAGATGCCTGGGATCTTTGTCTATTATTTTCATTTTAGTGTGGTATTGGGTAGCTAAACACACAGGCAACAGACACATAAGTACTTTGAGATATAACCCTACAACAGGTTACTAACAATTTTTATACATAAGATTTCTAATGGCTGCACAATTTTCTATTATAGGCAACAGTCATAAATTATTTAATTCTTTCCCTATTGTTGGGCAGCATTTTTAAAAAGGATTTTCCATTATCTTGAAATGAAAGTGCTGTACTTAAATAACTGTTAATAGCACTAATTATTTACTTGAAATAAGTTCTTAGGCTATACCAAACAACTGAATTTTTAAGACAAATTTTGCACTGGGGATATATTAGACAACAGAATATCACTTGATTTGAGTGGACACCGTAAAATATGTGGAAATAATGCCATGTAAGCAAGGACTGCAATGTGCACACCTCAAGAATACTTCTTCAGGATATTGTATTATTTGACAAAGAGACTGTATTACAACCTTTCAAAAATATGATAGGTTAAATGCAACAGCAGTTTGCCTAGGTGTTTGGAGGAGTGCAATTGACAAATGTGATACCCGCCACATCTCCCTCTCCTCTCCAGTAAGGGTTTCATTCTGGCAGGGAGAAGGGCTAGAGTTGAGTACCTTGTGCTGAGAGCACAGTTTTAATAAGGCAAGAATCCAACCTAAGAAACATCATATTTGCTGTATTTAAGGAATATGCGCAAGTCACAGTTGTTTTATTTCTTGCCAGTTTCATTCCAAATGCAAGCAAGTAGAATGTCTTTTCTTTTTGACAGGCATATGGAACACTTATGAATGCAATAATGAGAACTCTGCATGCCCATTTGGACCCTAGGGAGTTATGTAACTTCATCCTTCTTTTTTTTTCTGGTTAGAAGAACCTAGTGATGCCTTCCATTACCTCCTACACACGGCCACCTACTGCAACCACTGAGATGCTCCCAATGACACAGAGGCTGGTGGTGTTGTGCCTAGGTTTATGGCTCAGAAAATGAGGGCAATTTTATTTGACTGCTCTCTTAGGGTTTCCAAAAATACCATCTTAAAATGTACACTTGAAATCATAGGCCATTGGTTTCGACAACATTCCCAAGCAGGACCAGCTACACAGTTTGTGGGCCTACTGCAAATAAAACTCTGGGTCCATTGTTGAAAAATCATTAAGAATTTTACCACAGCAATAGCACAGTCTTGGGGTCATTCTAAGTATGGGGCCCCGGGGATTGCAGAAGTCCCCATCTCAAAAAGACAAAGCATTTTACTGCTTTCTTTCCTGAAGTCTCCAGGAAAAATGTCCCTCCTCAGTAAACAAATTAAAAAATAATGACCACATGGAGGCAGAAATATCACAAAGAGAAATAAATAACAGAAACTGAGAAGGGTGGGTGGGGAGAGAAAGGAGGAGGATAAAGAGAAGAAGGGTTAACAGGTACAAACATACAGATAGAAGAAATAAATGCAATGTTTGATAGCAGAATGGGATGACTCTAGTTGACAAAAATGTATTATACTCAGGTGGTGGGCCTCAAATACTGACTTCATCCCTGCCTATGCATTACAGTACTAGTTTGTTCTTGCATTACTATAAAGAACTACCTGAGACTGGGTGGTTTACAAAGAAAAGCAGTTTTATTGACTCACAGTTCTGCAGGCTGTACAGGAAGCATAACTGAGGAAGCCTCAGGAAACTTACAGTCATGGTGGAAGGTAATCAGCAAGTAGGCACATTTTACACAGCCAGAGAAAAAGGAAGAAAATGAAGCAGGAAGTACTACATGCTTCTAAACAACCAGGTCTCATGAGAACTATCATGAGAACAGCAAGGGGGAAATCCACCCCCATGATCCAGTCACTTCCCACAGGGCCCCATGTCCAATGCTGGCGATTACAATTCAACATGAGATTTGGGCAAGGACACAAATCCAAGCCATATCAATGTATATGTAACAAACTTCACACGTAATCCATAAATTTGTACAAATGAAAAAAAAAAATTAAAAGTGAGAGTCTGGAGACATTAATTCAGATTTAGTTGCTACAGATGCTATCTTGAACCACATGAAGTTGCCAATATGAAAATATTTTTAATTTCTAAACATAGCAATTTTAAATGGTTCCAATTAACTCATGGCAATTGTCACAGTAATACACTTTTCTTGGGACTAACAGCCTTATGAGTTTACACATCAAAAAAAAAAAGAGAAGAAATGAGGGTAATGGTTGCTGCAGAAAGGTTCCTTTATATGTATGTTTGCCTACTGTGTAAAAACTATATACATGTGTGCTAAGACATAAACAATGCTTTAGCTAGGGTACATTCTATGTTGCTGCAGCAAGGAAACCACAAAAATACAGTGAATTAGTGAAGACAGAAGTTAATTTCTTACCCCCTAAACAGTAATGTCAGGGAGGCAGTTCCATCTCAGCCCAGTGACTCCATCATCTCTAGGGCCAAGGAATTGCTCCAGTGGCCACTACTATGTCTGTTTCTCAGCCTATGAGAAAGGGAAGATAAAGGCAAGCATGTGCCCAGTCTTCTTAAGGGCTCAACACAAATGAGGCACATCTCTTCTGCTCACATTCCAATGGCTGGAGCTTAGTCACATTACTGCTGAGCTGCAGCAGTAGCTTACAAGTTTAGTCTCTAGCTTGGATGCTATGGCACCCAGAAACTCAAGGCTTCTGTTATTAAAGAACTGGAGAATAGACATAAGTAGACAACTCACCATCTATCTGCCTTAAGCAGTTTAACTTTTTTCTTTTTGAAATGGAATCTCACTCTGTCACCCAGGTGGGAGTGTAGTGGAGAGATCTTGGCTGACTGCAACCTCCACTCCCTGGGTTCAAGTAATTCTCCTGCCTCAGCCTCCCAAGTAGCTGGGATCACAGGTGCATGCCACCATGTCCAGCTAATTTTTTGCATTTTTGTAGAGATGGGAATTCACCATGATGGCCAGGCTGGTCTTGAACTCCTGATCTCAAGTGATTCACCTGCATTGGCCTTCCAAAGTACTGGGATTACAGGCATAAGCCACCACACCTGGCCAAGTAGCTCAACTTTTTAAAAAGTAATTTGACATGTACATTCAGAACTTCTCAATTTTTTGATGTAGATTAGTCCTTGAGTGTGGATCTGCTGACTGGGGTTCCACATTTTCTTCCTTACACAAAATATAACCCTAATTTCTAGTTTTCATTCCCTGAAAATGCTGTAAGATCTTAAAAACTTTTTAATATAATTTAAATTCAGACTCCAAGATTTTTATATTTTCATTGTCTTAACATTTGTCTCCTTAAACCTAATTTTATAGCATTGTTAGCTAATTGTCTTTATCATTTTTCCCAAAGTATTACATTTTATTCTCATAGAGATGATTCTCTTTTCACACTCATAATTTGTTTACATAATAATTAAATTGTATAGTTATAATAGCAAGCAAAATATCCATTAGCATACTAAAGCACAGCAAAACTAACATTTGCTGAGCATGGAGCTTCACAGAAGTGTGCAGGAGAAGTAGCGATTGGCTTACCAACCAAGTGTATTTAGGATGGAGGCAGAAGCAGTCAGTATCCTTTACAGAGAGAACAAGGAGAGTCAATTAATCCAGCAAGTTGGTTGAGCATAAGTCAATTAACAGAGTTTCAAATATGCCTTCAACAATACAAGTAATTCCTCCTTTCAACCTTCAAACCAACAATTTCCTCTAGCCATTGAGCAAATTATTTGAGTGATCATGATATGGGAAACATAAATTTGTTGTTTCTTCTGTCTCTCTTCTCAATTGGCTCTCATAGTACAAGCATCACACCCACTGGAGCTTAAAGATACATAACTCACTCTTTTTAACAGCATTGTCATCATCGGGTACTCACCTAAAAAGGCAGAGACACCTTCCAACCCAGGAGGAAAGTGGCCAGGTTGAAATCATTGACCTATGCTATACCACTTTCCAATATGATGCCTCCCAAAGAGATTTTCAAAGGTGATTTTCTGCATATTATTTTTGCCTTATGTACTGACCTTAGAACTGTACCTCAGATAGGATGAAAATGCATTGAAAAGGCTTTGGCATTGAAAATATGCCAGTGCTTTTCAATGGCATAATAAAAACAGATTAAATACTAGATAAAATACTAGATAGTATTTTATAGTTTAGATAAAATACTATAATAATTTCTAAACAGCATTCAGTGTTGCTGGGCATACTCTGACATTTCTAGAAATTTATCAGTCCCCCACAACCTACAGTCTCATCTGATCAATAAACTGCCATCTCATCTCCCCCAACCCTTATTAAAAAATAGCATGGTGCTCACATAATGCTGTTCTAAGAGGATATATTACTAAATAATTGAACAACATTGATCTTCAAATTGAATTACCAGGCCCAAGGCATTTCCTTTACATTTAACAAAGAGTGACTGATTCTTACCAAGCATCAAGCCCACTGTTATATCAGATATTCTGCGATTCCTGGTTTATCTTGAAATAAATAAGTAGGTTCTTTAAAAATTCACTTAAAACTAAGATATAATTAAGTTTTTTCTATTTTTGATTTTATGTTAGGTAGTTAATAACTTACATCAAACAAATGGATAGTTTATTACTGTCTACTAGTGTTAGAGAATGTCTTTCCTCTAAAGAATGCAATGTTATTTTTTCTAATAGATTAATGTTTTCCAAAATCTCTGCAAAGTATACCTGTGCTTACAAACATAGTGCTTTTTGGTGGGCCTGAAACATGGAAAAATTCTGCTATTTTCCCTGGGTAGAAACGTGTTTATGTAGTACTCAAACAATCATACATTTAAGATCCTAGTTTGCACCCAGCTTGTCTTGAGAGCCAAGCACATGAGACTGACAGAATCTCTGCCCTCACAGGACTGTGAGTTTGGGTGGAAAAATGGACGTAACTAGGCAATTTCAGTGTTCAACATAAGGAAGTACAAGGTGTTAGAGGTGCATAATGGGGATATCTAAATGTAGCTTAGTTATTTATGTTAACAGATCTGTGATTCCCTTAAACTTCTTCCCTCTCAACAGCCATATAAAAATTGTGACACTCATCTTAGAAACTTAAGGCCTTTTTAGATTACCTTCTATAATATTATTTCAAATATCTTACTGAAAGATATTCATGGATTGCCTCAGAGGTAACAGCAACTAGGCATTTCTACATTGGGCTAGGGCAGAGCACAGCCAACTACTGTGGCCCACAGGCCAAATCCTGCTGCCACCTGTTTTTACATGAGCAAGTGGTTAAGAATGGTTTCTACAGTTATGTGAGGTTTTTTTAAATGGTTGAAAAACAATTTTTCAAACATAAAAACTATGTGAAATGCACATTTTGGTGCTCCTGCATAGAGTTCTTTCAGAGCACTACCTACAATGCCCATTCATATAATGTCTATGCTTTTCACTGCAATGGTAGAAATTAGTAGTCGTAACAGAAGCTATGAAGAAGGGTGTCCAGACTAAATTATTTACTAGCTGGCCCTTTGCTGACAAATTTTGCCAGTCCCTGGCTTAGAGAACCCATTGATGTTTGAGAAGGTAGTACAACATGAAAGCACAGGCCATCTTGATACTCTTAGTCGCATGTTGCAAACAAACATCAGTCAGCAGGTTCCTCGGCAAACTGTCTCTCTACTTATCATCTTTCCTTTAGTAGTCCCCAGAAAGATATTATTTTGTGGCTGGCTACTCCTGGCTTTCTAGGTTTCATACTTAGCAAACCCTGGGACATAGTAAGGTTACAGGGCTTATCCAGAGGTTCTGAGATGAGGTTCCTTCACCTGCTCTTGGCCATTTGCTCTCAACATGCCTGACTGTGCATCTACCTGGAGCACCTCACCTGTTGGCTTCCTGAACACAATCTGAAGTCTAAAGGGTTGGCTATTCATCCTTCTCAAGGCAAAGACTAACATGAAGGGAGGGAGGGGCTGGCCTTAGGCACAAAATTTAAGGGCAGGGGAGGGAACATCAAAGCTCCGTAATACAGATATATAGCATTACAACGCAATATTTTAAAAAAAAAATTACTACAAAAATATTCATGATGAACTAAATATAGATATTTATAGATATCTATAAATATATATGTATAGATATCTATATTTAGATATATTTTATATATCTAAATATATTATATATATATTTATATTTATATATTATGTATATATTTTGAGACAGGATCTTGTTCTGTTGCCCAGGCTGGAGTGCAGTAGCACAATCACAATTCACTGCAGCCTCAACTTCCTGGTCTCAGGTGATCCTCCCACCTCAGTTTCTTGAGTAACTGAGACCACATACACAAGTCACCATGCCTGGCCACTTTTTTGTATTTTTTCACAGAGACTGGGTTTCACCACATTGCCCAGGCTGGTCTCGAACTCCTGGGCTCAAGTGATTCGCCACTTCAGCCTCCCAAAGTGATGGGATTACAGATCTGGCCTAATATTACAACATTTTTTAAAGACAGAATCAATATTATGGATGGTTCTTTTGCCTCACATTCCAATATGGCTGGCCATTGTGCAGTTACAGACCTGGTTATTCTTTAAATTTCTGTTATTTTGTTCAGCATGGGATTTTTTGCATTAATGTTGATTTTTTTTTTTTTTAAGTATTTCTGGTTTGTGTGCAGTGGCTCACGCCTATTATCCCAGCACTTTGGGAGGCCAAAGCAAGCAGATTGCCTGAGCTCAGGAGTTCAAAACTAGCCTGAGCAACACGGTAAAACCCCATCTCTACTAAAATACAAAAAATTAGCCAGGTGTAGTGGTGTGCACCTGTAGTACCAGCTACATGGAAGGCTGAGGCAGTAAACTGCAAGAACCCAGGAGGCGGAGGTTGCAATGAGCTGAGATTACACCACTGCACTCCAGCCTGGGCAACAGAGAGAGATTCCATCTAAACAAACAAACAAACAAAAAAAGTATTACTGGATTACTGAGTTTTTTGGTGCCCACATAAATTCTGTGCTGAGGTGAGAACATCAGTCTCTGTACCCCAGTCTCAGCCCTGCTGTGGCTGATTCATAGCTGAAGTTCCCATAACGACTAATAAACTTGTGTGCGGAATGAGGAAAGAGAGTAGCCCTTACCATCTGAATGATATAACAGAACTATATCAATTTAGGGAAAACTGAAGCCCATAATACTTAGCATTTTTATAATGGAAAAGTGAAATCCTTCCAGGGTTAAAAAGCCATATATGCAATGTGAATGGGAAGACTCTAGCCTTCGTCTGTTACATTATAATAGGAACCCTATGTGCCCATCTCTCAAATTTCACTCTGTTCACTTTCTCAGGGTAAAATTACTGTGCTACAAAACTATCCCAAGGGAGTAACTCCCGAAATGTGTCTGAGTGACTATGGAGTTACAAACGACAGTCAGAGAAAATGCTCTGCGGTATTTGTGGAAAGCCAGGCACTGCCAGCTTCAATGCAATTGCAGAAATTCATTACACATCCAAATCTCTAAAATGCTGAGTTCAAAATTTTCTACACCAGGCCTCAGCAGTAGGAAAAGGTGAGTCTGGAACAATGTCTAGGAATGAAATGACCTCATTCAATTTAGCGAATATTGACCAGATTCCTGCCACATGCTAGGAGCTAGAAATTCAAATATTAAGTCGAATAATGCTGAGCATCTATCGTGTGTTGGGAACCATTCTAAGCACATGTGGATTGATTTATGACTCCTAAGAACTCTATGAAGTAGAAGCAAACAATTACCTGTTTCTTCATTTTGCACATGAAGAAGCTGAGGCACAGAGATGTTAAGTAGTCCCAAGGTCACAGGTCACATAGCTAATGAGTACTGTGCCTGAGATCCCAACCCCAACTGGGTGATGCAGAGATATGACTCTAAACTGAGGTTGCTTAGACACTGCAGAACAGTCATTTGAATTCACAGAACTTCCTAATTTCCTATCAGATGACTAGTGAGTCACTTGATCGATTTATTAGAAAAATATCTTTGCTATTAAATACAGGGTCATTCAGCCACCATTAGAGTTGTAGAAACCTAAAGTTTCAAACTGGAAGGGTCATTAGACTGTCTAGTTCAACCTCCTTTCCCAATTTTATAGCTGAAGGCTCTGAGGCACCAAGAGGTTACAGCTTGTTAGAGTCACAGATAATTATTAATCTTCTACCTGCCTGAAAAACAAGGATTTGCTAGCCAATAATTTTTTTTAAATGTTAATTAAAAAAAAAGACAGAATGGAGAATTCAATCATTAAGAAAGAAACTTGTTTATTGCCAGGAGCTAAAACTTTGGAAGAATGATTAAGGTCTTCTGCTTAACTAAAGCAGAATTGTGCCCTAGATATTTGCATGCAGCTGTGAACATATTTCAGTTAACATTTGCCCTCAAATCTTCCTCCAGTTTCCCTTGACAGCAAAGCAACTGAAATGTACAGCTGAATAAGTCTACTTTAAGGTCCCTTTTAAGGAGTTTATACCTTGCCAGTTAGAAGTAAATTTCCTCACCTTGTTTGCTATTACTTAGACCTTTCTGTAAATTGAGTACTTTTATACATCTTACAATAATGGGTCTATGACATTTGTAGCAAAAGAAGATTGCTTTTGCCTTTTCTCCCTTCATATTTTTTTCTTCAGTAAATTCCATGTGAATAAAATCACACTCGTAAAGTCCAAGTGGGCACTAGAAAAAGCATAGGTGATTCGGTTAATGTGTCCACACCAAAGTGCACATTCATCTCAACCTACATTAGCAACTAAGGGCAAGAACTTAGCTTTGTTACAACTTAAGTCTTTGGAAGAAGGTACATGAATGATCACTTCCATGCTTTTTGCTCAGAATGAACCTTGGTCCCAAAATCAGATGAAACATTCTTTATCCATTTAGCTTGAGAGCAAGGGGTATCAGTGGGGACAACATCATCTTCTAGGGAGCAGGTTGGAAATCTGTGGGAGCATATTGTTTCTGTATGCTAAATGAAGTCATTCAAAAGTCATGTAGGCTACGGAAAATTCTTTTGTTATGTCAAGACTGTCTCATATTTCAGGTATCTAGTATCCTTGACCCACTTGGGCACTTTTACAGGATGGGTCAAGTATACTAGAGACCTGAAATATGAGACAGTCCTGAAATAACAAAAGGTTTTTCCGCCACCTACATGACTTTTGAATGACTTCATTTAGCACACAGAAACAATGTATTTTTTGATAATTTTAATAACAGTAAATTTTCCAGGAATGAGATTAGCATGCAAATCAAGGGTTTTTTTTTTTCTTAGTTTCATTAAGGATTCATTCATTTTGTTAGGAATTTTACCAAAAGTTTGTTTTTCATCATTTTGGAAAACATGTTAAAATGACAATATTACTTGGGATATTCAAGTGGCCCTGTATGAGTCCATTTTCACACTGCTATAAAATACTACCTGAGACTAGGTAATTTATAAATAAAAGAGGTTTAATTGATTCACAGTTCTGCATGGATGGGGAGGTCTCAGGAAACTTACAGTCAATGAGGAAGGCAAAAGAGAAAGAAGTACCTTCTTACATAGTGGCAGGAGAGCAAACGAGTGAGAGGGAGGGAGGGGGGAGAGAAAGGGCGGGGAGGGAGAGAGAGAGAGAGAGAGCGAGAGTGAGAGAGAGAGAGAGCAAGAGAGCGCATGAGCGCAAAAAAGAAGAGCCACACGATTACCAAACAACCAGATCTCATGAGAACAGCAAAAGGAAAGTCCATTACCATGATTCAATCTCTGCCCACTACACCACTCCTCCAACATGTGGGAATTATAGTTCAAGCTGAGATTTGGGTGGGGACACAGAGACAAACAGTATCAGGCCATACAACCCAGTTGACACCATCTGCATTTGTAGCTACCACAAACACTATAATTCAACGTAGGTGCACAGATAAAAGCATAGACATGCCCTAAAATTGACATATTGATGCACACCTGCAAGATATGATTTGGCTGTGCCCCCACCCAAATCTCAGCTTGAATTGTATCTTCCAGAATTCCCATGTGTTGTGGGAGGGACCCAGGAAAAGGTAATTGAATCATGGGGGCCAGTCTTTCTCATGCCATTCTTGTGACAGTGAATAAGTCTCACGAGATCTGATGGGTTTATCAGGGGCTTCCACTTTTGCTTCTTCCTCATTTTTCTCTTGCCGCCACCATGTAAGAAGTTCCTTTTGCCTCCCACCATAATTCTGAGGCCTCCCCAGCCACATGGAACTGTAAGTCCATTAAATCTCTTTTTCTTCCCTGTCCCAAGTATGTCTTTATCAGCAGCGTGAAAACAGACTAATACAATGCATATACTATTACACATCACATGTCATATATTTATTTTCTATTAGAGAGATGGTACATTTTCTTTGAAATTATGTCTGTAAGTAGATTATCTAAATATCCATTTTTGATGGTAAGGGTATATTACAAAAATATCTGTCATAAATCAGGGTTGTTTGTTCTAGTAGAAGAGCCAAATACACTTTTAGAAACATACTCCAACTATGTACTATATGTTGATTGTCTAGACGGAGACAAGAATCATAAAATATTAGACCAGAAAAGAACCTGAGAAACAATTATGCACAATGTTCTTCTTACAGATGGCACAGTGGGACCCAGAGAGATACATAGCCAAAAAGACCTGGGGTAGGGGCAGTAGTTATGAACAGGAAAGATGCCTTCAAATATGAAAAGAACCTGCCCACATGGAAGAAAGATTATAGTTGTTCTGTACATCTGTAAATGGTGTCCAGGTAAACTAGTTCAGGTAAAGAAAACATTAGTTCAGGTAAAGAGTGAGATTCAAAAGAAATTTACTTGATGTGTAAAGCTAAACCATCTGATGTAGGATGAGAAGTATTTGTTTTATGGCTGAAAAAAATAAGCAAACAAAATATAAAACTGAAGAGACGACAGAAATGGAGCAGGGAGATGGGCCCAGTGGCAGAGGGTGAGCCTATAATGCAGTATATGGACCATGCAGCTTCCCTTGTCATGGGCTGGCCAAAAGACATCTTAAGAATAGGCCCAATCTTCGACCAATATGAACTTGTTTATATCACTGCAACTTAAACCCCTCATCACAGCAAGTCCCTCAACTCTTCAAAAAAAAGTTTTCTGTGTCACAAATACTTAACCGAGTTGTGTTTTTTGGTAAAACTTAGAGGTTTGGCTGCATTTAACATCTAGGCTGACATGGTACAAGAGAGGCATCTTTCATGGAAGTAAGAGCTCAGAGCTAGAAGTGTCTGTGAGTCTGACCTCCAGATAGTCCTGATCTCCATTTACGGTAAAGTTCAAAGATATCTAGGCAGGAATTTGGATGTCTTTAAGGCTTGGAGTAAGTATTTGAGCTACTCTAGCAGGCCGAATCATATGAAGTTGCTTATATCCAGCCATACATAACCTGAAAATCTCAATTGCTTGTTTCACTTTGACAAAAAGCAGCAGTCTGACAGTGCCCATCTGATGTTTGGTTTAGACTAAATTAAAACTCACCTATATTGAGATGCCAAGGCAGGTAGATCACCTGAGGTCAGAAGTTCGAGACCAGCCTGACCAATATGAAACCCCATCTGCACTAAAAATACAAAAATTAGCCAGATGTGGTGGCATGTGTCTGTAATCCCAGCTACTCGGGAGGCTAAGACAGGATAATCGCTTGAATACAGGTGGCAGAGGTTGCAGTAAGATTAGATGATGCCATCGCACTCCATCCTGGGCAATAGAGCAAAACTCATCTCAAAAAACAAAACAAAACAAAAACAAAAACAAGCAAAAAAAAAACCCTCAACTCTCCTATAATCAGGTCTGCTGTTGCACCATCACTCTCGCAGGTAAAATTCATTGACTGTGCCCTGTTTCTCTTTGTGCACCCAGCACATAACACCAAACCAGGGATGCAGTAGGTATTCAACAGACATTTGATAAATTGATCAAATCAGTAACAATGGACTCCTTAATCCTGGAACAATTTGAGAAGAGAAAAAACACTTGGCAATGTCTTTATAGGACTCATTTATGCAGTAAGGAATTGAATGCGTAGGTAGTAAAGGAAGCAGTGGATAGTATGACTTTTAAAGCCCCTTCCATATTTGGGAATCTTTGGTAAATACCACACATTAACTTCTAGAATGTATTATGTAGAAAGCTTCAACTGAAGCTAAAATGGTCAGAAAGGTCACCTACAACCCTATTATTTTAGAATCCACAGTTAGAACTCAGAATGTCCTACAAAAGTCTCCTGTTTTGTAACCCAGTGTTCCTCCCAATTATTTATTTTGCCTCTTTTCTGGTATATTGTACAACCAAAAAAATTAATTTTGTGGTGATGGTGACAGGAAGTAATCACCAATAAATCTATACATTAATTTGTTTCTATTTACATAGCTTTTTCCAAACATCTCTTGGAAATACAAGAAATCTAGGTGCTATCAGAAGTAGATGACAACAGAAGTGATGACCGATCTGCTTTCTTTCTCTTTGTGGAAGACAGAAAGATAAGCTAAACCATGTAGTACTACTGAAGACAACACAGGGAAGAAATGAGACTCCTAGATACAGCATTCTAGAGAAAATAAAGCAATGGCATTTTAAAAGGAACCTGATGGAACGTAAGACTAGGAACAGTAAGACTAGCATGGCTGGAACAGAACAAAGGAATGGAAAGCAGTTGGCAAAAATAAGACAGAGCGGAAGCCAGGAAATGGGCGAGGAAGAGCTGTCAGCCATTGTAAGGGTCCTGACTTTTTCTCTACGACAGGAAGTCGTTGCTAAGACCTTACAGATCATTCCATCCTATTCACAATCACAAAAGCAAAGACATCTCTGAGTGAGAGATTAAAGGGAGGCAACGACAGAGAACAGGATAAAGGAAAATCAGGAAAAGTTTGTCTTGATAGCTTAATTGTTGCTTTGCAATTTTCTTCCTTTTTGTTATTTTTACCCAGTGAAATTTGATACTAAAGTGAGTTTTATCAATTCCTTTTATTTCTTTATCACCATCAAGTGAACCTAGGTATCAACCACAGGCTGATCAAAATAATAGAGAAAAAAATGTGGATTTTTAAAATACGAAAATTTAGTTCCGTTTTTGGATTCATTCATCTAGGTTCATCTTGATTATGGTTATTAGGTGAGAAATTAAATATTTTTGAGGACAAAAGGAAATGTATATTTGGATAAAACATGTTGGACTAAATATAGTTCACCAAATTATTATACCTACATATTGTCAACACATGAAGAATTTGAAATCTCCACTTTCAGCAATCAATTTTTTAACCTTTCAAGGAAATTTTCCTGCTAAAGAAATAATTGTATATAATCAGATTTAATTATGTTAAGTGTAAGGAGATGTACTATCTTTGCCAATTGTGCTAGCAAGTTGCTTATCTGGCCTTCCCGAATGCTTCAACAAGAATTTCTCCAGGAGAGAAGAATTCCATCCAAGGCCATTTCTCACATAAAATTTAGAAGAGTATTTTATGTTAAAGGCAAATATGGCAAAGAATTATTCTTAAATCTCAGTCATTTGTTTTTCTTCCATATTACAGAAAAGCCAAGGAAATTTTCCTTATAATTTTACTTCCAAATTCTGGTTTAGGAATGCCTTCTGAGAAATTTATGAATCAGGAGACACTCTGCTTAATGCAATAGTAACTAAAATAAGAATCTCAATTGCTCCAATTTCTCAAAAAAAAAAATAGATGTGTTCTTTCTGTTAGTTCATGAACAAGAGCTGGAGGAGTAGGTGTGGGGAGAAAGCTGATGAATCCTATCTTTTGAAATTAGGCTTCACCTGCAAGCTAAAAATATCATGAAGGTCACCTTCAATGCTATTATTCCAGAATTCTAAGACTAAGTATAGATTTACTATTAAAATAGATTAGTACACCAAGATCTCAACAAATTGGATGCAACTTATATGGCAACCTGAAATAGCCAAAAAAAGTAGATGACCATATGGAGAGGCCCCTGTGAAGGGCATAAAATTGGCATCACTGCAGGGTGCAGGGTTACTGTGGGAGTTCATTTGGCAGTGGGAGAGGGTAAAGCATTCATGTGTCAGAAGTATGGTTGATTCACAAGTGGTTTCCAAGCCAGATTCTGAGGTAAGCCTCAGAATCAATTGTGGGGTTCTTGTTTGTGTTCTTTCTCAATGCAGTGTCTTGGCATCCATCCCAAGAATCTCAAATCAGAATTGCCAAGAGTAAAATCCTAAACATCTATCATTTTAATAGCTTCCTAGGGAGTCTGATGTGGCCAGATCCTATGCCAGATTCAGCATCTAACATGTCTTTCTTAAGCTGCTCAATAGACCTGGCATTGCTTTAAGCCTTGGCTACAAAGTAGGGTATAGGGCTGGGGTTAGGGTTTAGGCTCCTGGACCTGTCTTCACGGTGGTTACATTTTCTATCTCTATCATTCTAGAGATGTAATGGTTCCGTGTCCATAATAATGAGAAGACCAGTTAAAAACATATTCTATTATAAAATATAATCAAATATTATTCACAACTATTATTATTGAGTATTACTATTAACAGATCGTCAAAGGTTTGATCTTGTGCTAAGCATTTGGCAGGCAAAATTTTATCTAAGTTTTCTATTAATCCACTTTACACATGAGGAAATGTAGAATTCAAGAGACTAAATACATGGTTTGCAATCCTCTGCCAAGGCGAGTGCGAGGGCATGAGGCAGAAGGAGGAGATAAGGTTAAAGCAACAAAGGTAAGATTCTACTTCTGACCCTAGACCCTGTGATCTTAACTCTAATGCTACTCATCAAATATACATGAGTAGGTCAACATACATGGTTGAATATACATGTTATTGGCATTCCTACAATATGTAGAGTTTTGACAAGCAGAACTGAAAATGTCCCTATATTCTAAGAGGTCTAAGATGAACACCACCTAGGCAATTTCATACTATGATTATAGCATCATATATCAAAGAGGAGTTAACTTTTTTATTTTCTACCACAGGCCAGGTGTCTATGTGCATTATCTTAATTTAACTATATCAGCAAAAAGGTTTATTCTAAGCCCCAATTAGTACTGAGAAAGCTTAGTCCAAAGGGGCTTAGTAAAGTTCAAAACTACAGGTCCCAAGAGTGGTAGATTTCAGGGGTCTTTGGTCCTAAGCACAGAATGTGCTTTTTTAATTCATCAACATAGAAATCATATAATGAGCTCCTTAAAAGAAAAGCTGGGTTTACGTCTTTGCTGTGCTGCAACTTAAAAGCCGTATAATCTTGAACAAGTTGTGAAATTTATTTCAGTTTCAGTTTCCTCATCTACAAAAGCAGAATAATAATAATAGATCTTTCAAAGGGTGAGGATTATATATGTTAATAGAGCAGTTAATGAAGTATCTAGCAAATATAGACAATAATGCTATTGTTTATTATTAAAGTTAATTTTAACAATACTTGTGGATAATACCTTTTATTACACTCTCAGAAAATGGAAATTATAGAGGCAGAAAATAGTGAGAGATGAGAAAGAATTGAAAAGGATATTCCCTAAGAAATAAGACAAAATTGTAAGCTAAGTAAATAGGTAGCATAATTTATTGTTTTCTTTGCCTTTTTAAAAATGTACCCCTTCGACCAATATTATTGAGAGCTTACTACATGACAGAGACTGTTCTAGGTATTGGAGATTCAGGAATAAAGAAGACAAATAAGCTCTTATTCCAGAAAGAACTTAACTTTCTAGAGAAGGAGAAAGTCCATGAGAAAGTAAATAACTAAGCTGGGTGTGGTGGCTCACGCCTATAATCCCAGCACATTGGGAGTCTGAGGTAGGGGGATCACTTGAGCTCAGGAATTGGAGACCAGCCTGACCAACATGGCAAAACCCTGTCTCTACTAAAAATACAAAAATTATTCAGGCATGATGGCATGTGCCTATAGTACCAACTACTCAGGAGGCTAAAGAAGGAGAATCACTTGAACTCAAGAGGCAGAGGTTGTAGTGAGCTGAGATTGTGCCACTGCCCTCCAGTCTGGGTGACAGATTGAGACTCCGTCCCCCCAAAAAGAAAAGTAAATAAATAAATGAATAATATAGTTGCAGTTAGTGATGAGGATATAGGGGAAATTAACGAAGAATGCAATAGAGAAATGGAACAGTGACTATCTGGACAGAATCAGGGAAGGAAAGACCTCATTGAGGAGATGAGATTTGAGCTGGGACCTGAGGACAAGAAGTTTGACATGCGACAGTCTGGGGACAGGACCCATGGAAGTAGAACAGGGAACTATAAGTGGAGTGTCCAAGAGAGGTAAGGATCCTATCATATTTGAAAAAAGGCAAACAGGCCAAAGTGTGATATCAGGGATATCACAAAGGAGCTATCAGGGATCAGGCCTTCTGGAACTGTATAGATAGCATGCCTGCCTTTCAACAGGTTTGTGGAGAAACAGATCTAAATGAAGATGTACTCACAGCAAGTCCTTGAGAGCAACACCTAAGGAATGTAGGAGACAGTATTGAGCAGAGAGAGAAGTTGAGCTGTAATGTGTTTGATATGGTTGGCTCTGCGCCCCTACCCAAATTTCATGCTGAATTGTAATCTCCAATGTTGGAGGAGGGGCCCGGTGAGAGGTGACTGGATCATGAAGGTGGACTTTCTCCTTTCTGTTCTCCTGATAGTGAGTTCTCACCAGATTTTGTTGTTTAGAAGTGTGTAGCACCCTCCTCCCACTTTGCTCTCTTCTTTCTGCTCCAGCCACATAAGATGTGCCTGCTTACTCTTCCTCTTCCACCGTGATTCTAAGTTTCCTGAAGCTTCCCCAGCCATGCTTCCTGGACAGCCTGTGGAACTATGGGTCAATTAAAACCGCTTTTCTTTATAAATTACCCAGTCTCTGGTAGTTCTTTATAGCAATGCAAGAACGGACTTTATTTGCAACAAAGGGCTTAGACAACCCCGTGAGCTGCAATGAGCTGGGATGTCCCAGCAGAACTGGCCTGCCTTTGGTTCATGAGATCAGATTTTCATGTGTCTGTCTGTCTTCTTCCACCCACACATTGGCCAGCTACCCTAGGAAGGGGATGTGACTGTGTGCAAAGCGCTTCTCTTCACCCAAAAGCAATTTCTGGATAAGACATCAACTGAGAACCATCAGCCACCATCACTCCCAGCAGCTGGGAAATGAGCTTCTCTGTCATGGAAGGGGGATCTGGGCAACAGACTATAGCCTCTGTCACAATGATCACACAATATATCCTTTACACTGGGATACTTCTGAAAGTAAAAGGGGTTCTTATTAATATTAAGAATAATAAGGGGAAGAAACAAGCATAAAGAGTGTCTAGCTAAACTGATAAAAATATAAATATGAGTGACTCATTTATAGACTACAGTAGACAGTATAGATTTAAGTGTCACAAAGGCCAGGTTACTTAGAATGTACTTGGATTACTGGCCTCAAAACATGCTGGGGAGCCTCAAGTTTACTTTCTTAGAAAATCTAGCTGCAGGTCTCTGAGAAAGAAAATACCCCAGAACTGGGGTGTTGCTGCTTATGCCTCTCCGTTATTTAGGCTGCTTTTATTTCAGGGCCCTCCTAGGCATTGCTCTTCATCAGCCTCCTACTACCTTCATCCCTCTCGTACTGAATATCAATACTGCAGCACTAAACTGATTTCAAGATGAAATAGAAACAGTTCAGTATCAGCAGAGATGTTAAAATTACATATTCTGAGGCTCTGTGTCATGAGAGGAAAGTGAATAAAGGCTTTGTGTTCCCAGGAGGAGGCTGAGAGCAAGGGGTGAAGGAGTGGGAGAGAAAGATTAGAGGGCTGGTGGGCTCCAGGAGAGCTGTTCCACCCAGGCTCAGAACAAACACAACAGGCAAGAGTTTACTCACAGGCTAACACGGATTTGAAAATGATATCACACCCTTCCAGATACTGACTTAGCATACATGAGTCGATTCACAGATGGTTGTAAACAGCCCATGCCAATGGAGATGGAGAACAGTGTCCCTGGAGCGGGAATTCTTAATCAAGGCTCCACAGACCCCCAAGTGAGTTCAAAGGTAGAACTCATGGAGTCTGTAAAAATGGTTGTAAGGAATATCACACGTTTACTTTCTAACCTCTAATTCAAATTTAGCAATCATTTTAGTTATGAATATGGGCAATAAACCCTAATAGAAGCACCTGTGACTTTATCACCAATGGAAATCACTGATATGCTCATATCATAACATGGTTCTTGCAAGTTCCTCAAAATATCTTTTCAAGAGTCATTAGACACATCACTAGATCTTATTTCTTAGTGTGTTAATAAAGAAATATATATACACCTTGAATATTATACCATAAATGTGGTTGTTTAAATATTTCAGTAATTCTTTTAATACTATTGATTTCTTTCTTGTTTCTAAGCCTACATATTTATGGTATTTACTTAAAACCTTTATTCTGGAAGAATTTCCATTGATTTTATCAGACTACCTACAAAGTCCATGGGACACAAATAGGTAAGTGCCCTACCCCAGACTCCTATGTTTAGTGATATGCCACTACATCTTCAACTTCATAGCAGATAAAATTCTCAGTCCACTATACAGGTAGATGAGATTTATTGCATTTGCTTGCTTTCTTTGATTCAATGTGGAGGTTAGCTGCAGTCTAAATCTAGAGAGTTTTGTATTCCTCACCCCCTAGATGTCACAGGGTGAACCATAAAGTTGGGGTACAGCCTGAGAGGGCACATGAGCTCTTGGCTTCACACAGGAAAGAATTCAAGAGCAAGCCAACAGAGTAAAGTGAAAGAAAGCGTATTAAAAAAGTAAAGAATTAAAAAGGTGGCTACACCATAGGCAGAACAGCCCTGAAGGCTACTGGTTGGCTATTTATTTTTTTATTATTTCTTGATCATATGCTAAACAGGGAGTAGATAATTCATGAGTTTTTCAGAGAAAGTACAGGGAATTCCTAGAACTGATCCCCCTACCCCCACCTTTTCAGGTCATATAGAGTAACTTTCAGATGTTGCCCTGACGTTTGTCAACTGTCATGGCACTGGTAGGAGTGTCCTTTAGTATCTAATGTGTTATAATTAGTGTATAATGAGCAGTGAGAAACACCACCGGTCACTTTCATAGCCATCTTGGTTTGGATGGGTTTTGTCTAGCTTCTTTACTGCATCCTGTTTCGTTTCGTTTGTTTGTTTTGAGACAGAGTCTCACTCTGTCGCCAGGCTGGAGTGCAGTGGCACAATCTTGGCTCACTGCAACCTCCAACTCTCTGATTCAAACAATTCTCCTCCTTCAGCCTCCCGAATAACTGGGATTACAGGCACGTGCCACTACACCCAGCTAATTTATATATTTTTAGTAGAGACAGGGTTTCACCACGTTGGCCAGGATGATCTCGATCTCCTAACCTCATAATCCACCCACCTCAGCCTCCCAAAGTACTGTGATTACAGGCATGAGCCACAATACGTGGCCTGCATTCTGTTTTAGTAGGAGTCTGCATGACCTGTATCTTGTGAAACCAGTCTTGCCAAACTCTTATCTTATAGAGGTTTCCATATATCATGGAGATAAAGTACAGAAATGTGCAATAGCTGATAATATAGTTCTACTCATGCAAAAATCATGTTGGACAGCCCGAGATTTCAAATGTGCCCAGGGTGTGGAGGGTGGTAGTAGCAGAACAGGTAAAAGGTGGATGACACTGTTCTTTGTGTCCCTCCTATTTTGAGATCCAGAGAATATGGACTAGCCCTCAACCGACTTAAAATGTCCCTTAGATGACTGGCACCAGTAAACCCTTGTGGTTTTGCAAGAGGGAACTGACCTGTCTAACGATGGCTCTGAGTGTGACCCAAGACTTTTCATCAGTGACAACAGTTGCTACTGAGGGTCACAGAGAACCACTTTCGAATACACACTCTTTCAACTGAGACCACAATAACGCTTCAGTCATTTAAAATTTGTCATGTGCACTTCAAAGAACAAAGCTTCTGTCTTCTGTTATTATTACATTGCTGTTTAAAAACCCTCTCAGAATCAATTCAACTCATTGCTCTTAAATATTCAAACTTTGTCATTACACAATCCAAAACATTCTTTTGAAACAATTTTTATAGCTATCATAGCTATCAAACCTGCTAATGGCTTTCTAAAACCAGCACCTATGGGAAGCATAATAAATTTCTTACAGGGACTGAAGATTTTTTAGTATTTTCCCCCAGGATCAACTTAGATGTGACCTTCCTGCTTCAGGATTATGGAACTGCCCTGGGATTTTTCACTGTGCTCAGGTGAGGCAGAAAAATAGGGTCTGGAGCCAGTGAACACAGGCTGATTCACATTTCAGCTATGGCAGGAAATATCCTCTACATAGGATATATGCCATGTAAATGACTTTGTAACTTTACTTCATCCTCTTCACTTACATAGGGCATACACCAAGTAATCAATAGAATCCTCTAGAGGGTATTTAAGGTACTTAACCTCCCCAAAATTCTGTAACGGGGCTCTTGAGCCCCTATTCTCCAGCCCGCTCATACACTGTGGAGTGTACTTTCATTTTCAATAAATCTCTTCTTCCTTTTTCACTTTGTGCTTTCTGTCCAATCCTTTTTTTCAAGACCCCCAGGACCTGGACACTCTCCACTGGCAACATAAACACTATGTTCCAGTTTGCCTGGCATTGTCCCAGTTTGTGCTAGTGTCCTAGAATAATGCCTCCTTTCATCTTAAATTTGTCCTAGTCCAGATGATAAATTTCATGGTCATTCTGGCCATCAGTTCATGGAGGCTATGGCTGACACACATTTGTATGCCTGGGCCTTCCAGGTACAGGGGCTAGGCTACTCCTGAGCCATTCCCGGGGAAGGCCTCCTCAGAGGCCTTGGATACTTGCACAGGATTCTGCTACCAAAGTGTAAAGGGTCCCTGCTTTCCTGGCTGCTTCACAGAATTCTCCTTACCCTTTCCTACTTCTCTCTGACTCCAATTAGAACTCCTTCCAAGACTTGATTTCTTCATAGATGGAAGAAAAGAATAACGTGGCCGATGCCTATGGCTTTGAGCCTGTGAAACAAACTTCCTTAGGGGCAACGAGGCACAAAGGAAATTAGCAAGCACCCTTTCATGGATGTGGGAGTCTCTTCACAGATTTTATTATCATATAGGGGTATGTACATTTGTTTAGACTATACTGTTTCACCACTCTGTAAAGACAGAAGTTAACTTGTAGAAAACTGATTGTAACAAAAATATTTCACGTCTATACACACGCAAAGTCTCTCCAGAGAAGGCAAAATTATTTCTCTCCCCAGTGTAGAAAAATTCAGTTTGTACCTATTTGTCAATTTATGTCAGCATCTTTAATCTATGGAAGCACTGTACTTCAAATTCTCCTTCGAACCAGTTGTTACAGTTCCCTTATTAATGAGTTAAGTAAAATCTTTGGCAGTTGTTCATTTTTATCTGTATGAAAGCCATGATCTTACCTTTTATTTTTTTTTTCCTTGAAAATTATCTTTTAACATCTGGTTAGCTATTTGAAACACAACAGCAGAGAGAGGAAAATAGAGAAAGGAACAACACAAGCTAATAGCTCAATAAAGTATCCTGTCACCTCTGCTTATTCTTTCCTTTTCTCCAGTCACATACAGTCTAGGGGTGACTGTGGCTCTGAACAACACAGCTTTTAACTTGAGATGAGAATTCTATTTAGTTTTGGATTTTCCTTTCCAGTCCTTGAGGCTAATTCTTAGACTTCACACTATGAACCCCAGCTCTCAACATATCTATGGATTCCCCCCTTGGTGATCTACCTTAACATTTTCTCCAGGGTAATTGTGAAGACCATTTGCATTCATTTTGCATAAAAATGACAGAACTGAACAGAATTGGCATACACGTTCACCTGCCATGCTTGAGCTAAAATATTACCCTTCAAAATCCCAATTCAACCAATTTTCAGTGGCTGCTCAAAATTTGTGGCTGAGCCTGTCACCTCTCTTCCCAAGTGATATTCATCGTGCCCCACTGCCTGAAGAGTAGGTTCCAAACCACTTATTTTGATGCATTCAAAGTTCTTTGGCATCTGGCTCACTCTATCCTGTGACATAGCACTCCCCAAGGAACACAGAAGTTACACAAAAGACCTGTTATTTCCAAGCATAACAGGTGATTTTTGTGTCTTCTATTCTCGATTCATGTTGTGCCCTCCACCATGCAACGCCTTTCTCTGCCTTCTGAACTTTCACTCTCCAAACCTGAGCTTAGATTAACTTGACCATCTCGTTACCCTTTCCTCCCCAGAAAAATTTAATAGACCTCACATCCCTAATCTTATAACGTTTCGACCACATCACAGATAAAACACCTGGCCATAGTTAAAATCATCCACAGCAGTTGCAGGGCTCAGGGCAAAAAGGAAAGTTGTGAGGTCCCTCATTGAAATTTATTAAGATGTCAACAGAAGCATTAAACCAAGTGCAAGGTCCTTCTGAGTGTAGAGTCTGTGGGACTGCACAGGTCACATTCCCTTGAAGTCTGGTCACAGTTTTCATAAGTACTTGCTCACATGTCAGCCTGAACCCCATGGCTTTTCATGGCCTTGAGAATCAAAAATGAAATCCTGAGCTCCCCAACCAGACTGAATGGACCCCCTCTTGGTCAAGTGGACCCAAGAGAAGTCTTAAAACCTGAGTTCTTGGCTATGACTGGTCAGGTAATCAGGCAAGGCTCATTATAGCCCCTCCGTCACTAATTGCTATTAGACTTTCTTTCCTAAGGAAACCAGCTCCTTAGAAAGATTTGCCATACTCCCCTCCCTTTTTGTTTCTGTTTTGTTTCAACAAAGAAACTGACCGGCCTTTCCTCCTGATAAGAGACCACTGACCATGGACTGGGTTCTGCTGGTTTACAGAGGCTGTGCATGAGATGCCTCTGTGTCCTCCACATCACCTTTTCATGTATAGATCCAAATTATAATGCATTTAAATGTTAAGTCTCCACCCCAGAGTGAACATGGGACATATGCAACACACATTGGCTTACTACATGTGTGCACCCTCCTGTTACCTGTTGATAATGTATACTTAGCCTACCTGTTCAGCTGAAATTCCTGTCTCATCCTTCCTTCTCCGAAGTGCTCCATTCCAGTTTCTGCCAGAGGCTGTGCCTCCCAGCCTGCAGGATGGCCAGACTGCAGGTTGCAACCCCTTAGAAAAAATAAAGAGGGGTGGAATAGCATCAGGATAAACAGCTAACGCATGTAGGGCAATACCTCGGTGATGAGTTGATAGGTGCAGCAAACCACCATGGCATGCATTTTCCTGTGTAACAAACCTGCACTTCCTGCACATGTGTCTCAGAACTTAAAATTTTAAAAAAATAATAATTTTAAAAAGAAATAAAATGGTGGTGTTAGAGGCATTTGAACCAGAGTGACTCTATTTTGAGTGGTGGCTAGGAAGATGAGACTGAGACTTGCTGGGCTATATTCTTATAAAGTTAGGCATTCCTAGCCTCTAGACGTTTACAGTTAAGGGAACAAATTAATAATGTTGACTAAACAGACCCACTCGTGGGGGTGTCCAGATTTCCCAATATCTGGAGAACAAAGGCATTCCTAATTGTGCTTTAAAGATAATATAGATTCTTTCAAAATGTAGTATTAAGAAAATTAATCCTTTATCACAAACCTTTGTAATGGAACACATCTTCCCATATATACAAGCATTGTACCTAGGGTGGACACGTTCCTCCTCTTACTTTCAGGAACATCCTCCTCTATCTATGGAGTAGCTGTGCTTTCACCACTTTACTTTCTTAATAAACTTGCTTTTATTTTGCACTGCAGACTCGCCCTGAACCATTTCTTGCACAAGATGCAAGAACCCTCTTTTGGGGTCTGAATCAGGACACTTTTCCTGTAACAGCAGGTTTTGGATGGGAAATTGTTACAATATTTTGGAAAAAAAAAAATTGATATTATCTAATAAAATTTAAAATATACAAAAAAAAATAACACTCTACTTTCCAAATGTATAAACATTGTGATTCATCAGTTGATAGGCCTCCCTGACTGCACATCTTCAATTTTCTCATTCTGAACCCCTGGTCATTGAATTTTTCTTGCTGATATAATAAATTATCAAAAATTTATTTTCATACATTCTGGTGGCCAGCAGCTTAATTTCCTGTAACTGAACTAAAATCAAGGTGTCTGTAAGGTTGGTTTCTTCTG
>PVKP010032712.1:0-25660 GCA_004027715.1 Plecturocebus donacophilus | reverse complement strand
CAACAGTCCCCCAAAGTCTTAACTCATTTCAGCATTAACTCAAAAGTCCAAGTCCAAAGTCTCATCTGAGACAAGGCAAATCCCTTCTGCCTAGAAGCCTGGAGAATCAAAAGCAAATTAGTTACATCCAAGATACAATAGGGATAACAGGCACTGGATAAATGCTCCCATTCAAAATGGGAGAAATTGGCCAAAACCAAGGGGCTACCGGCCCTATGAAAGTCTGAAACCCAAAAGGGCGGTTATTAAGTCATAAAGCTCCAAACTGATCTCCTTTGACTCTATGTCTCTCATCCACAGTACACTGATCCAAAGGGTGGGCTCCCACAGCCCTGGGCAGCTCCACACCTGTGGCTTTGTAGGGTACAACCCCTGACACCAGCTGCTTTCATGGTTGGCATTGTCTGCAGGTTTTCCAGGTGCATGGTGAAAGCTGTGAGTGGATATACTATTCTGGGGTCTAGAAGACAGTGGCCCTCTTCTCAGAGCTCCACTAGGCAGTGCCCCACTGGAGACTGTGTGGCAGCTTATACCCCACATTTCCCCTTTGCACTGCTCTAGCAGAAGGTCTCTATGAGAGCTCCAACCCTGCAGCAGGCTTCTGCCTGGACATCCAGGTGTTTCAGTACATCCTCTAAAATCTAGGCAGAGGTTTCCAAACCTCAATTCTTGACTTCTGTGTACCAGTAGGCCAACACCATGTATAAGCCACCAAGACTTTGGGCTTACACGTTCTGAAGCAACAGTCTGAACCCTTTTAGCCACAACTGGTACTGGAATAGCTGGGACACAGGACCCAAGTCCCAGTGATGGCAGCTGTAGACCATATGAAGCAGCTACTGCAAAGATCCTGGCTGCAGTGGGGAAGCCACGGCTGGACCTGCTTGCTCTGCAGAGCCAGCAGAAGCTAGGAACAGCCGGGAGCCCTGCCCCTTTCCAAGTTGGTGGGAAGGGAGTCCTGTGATCCTGAGTACAACTGCAGCCACCCAGCTGCAGTTGTGGACCATGACTTTCCTATGCTCTTGGAGCCCAGGAAGCCTCTTTCTCCCTGCAGGCTCAGAAGTGCCTACTCCTGCTGCTTGGCCTCTCCCCACTCCCAGTGCCCACTCTGATTCTGGAGAAAAGCTGTGGCCGAGCCTGGACACTGTCATGACCTGGCCAGGTCTGTGTGTGCTCAGAGCAATGCTGACACACCAGCCCCCTGCCATCTTGGCCCCCTCTGGACTTCAGGTGCTGATTAGCACAGGAGAGAGGCCAAGGGCAGGGCTGAGGGCAACTCAACATGGTACGACAGGTATCCCTCAGCTAAAACAGCCTGGGCATGGGCACTATGAACATCAGTGGGAAGCAGACAGGCTCCTGGGAGGTAAAGGACATGTCCCTGCTAAAACTCCTCCTTCAAGCCAGGGAAGACCTGAAGTCTAGGGGCCAGACTGCCAGTTCCACTGACTAGAGTAAGAACTTAGAATGAATTTTCCGGGCCCACCTGTGGCCACCTATGGACCAATCAGCACACAATTCCTCCCTTCTGAAGCACATAAAAACTGCAGACTCAGCCAGACTGTGCCAGATGACAACAGCCAGACTGTACATATGACTTACCCACTCTGGGTCCCCTCTCCACTGAGGGCTGCACACTTGACAAATGACCTACCTGCAGAGAGGGGATCTCACTCCGAGTCTCCTCCCTGCTGAGAGCTGCTCTCGTTGGGAGGAACTGCCTGCAGAAAGCAACTGCCCACTACAGGTCTCCTAAGAGCTATACTTTTGCTCAGTAAAGTATGTCTTCACCTTGTTCACCCTCCAGTTGTCCATGTAGCTCATTCTTCCTGGACACAGTACAGGAACTCTGAACCTATCAAATAGCAGGACTAAACAAGCTGTAACACAAACAGGGCTAACATACGCCCTCCTCCTTGCCAAGTTGTAGGTGACAAGAAGGACATGAGAGAAGAGCTGCAGTCCTCCAGGGAGCCTGGACTTAGGAGCTCCCCAGGAAAGGGCTGTGACACCCTCTTGGTGGCTCTGCAGTTCCTGGTGTCTCCAAGTTTCTGGGTGCCACCATGTTCCACAGTGCCTGTAGTGGAAGCTGCTTGCAGTACACCTGGTCCAGCCACAGCAAGAAGCCGGCACCCATGCCAGCACCTGGAGCTGCCTGCCCCAGCACAGCTAGAATGCCTGGCTGTGCACACTGTAGCCCATGCTCACTCATTCATGCACACCTTGCTGCTCTGCACGTGGCTCCCCCTTGGCAGGCGTGGGATCAGGGCCAGCAGTGAAAGCCAAGTGCAGACTGCCAGGCCAAGTGGGCAGAACAAGCCCAGTGGACCTGAGCAAAACTTGGGCAAAGGCAACACTTGAGGTTTTCGGCTGGTGAAGCAACACCCTGTAAGGATCCTGTAATACCAAGGCTGCATACAGCAGCAGGGCCCTGGGCCCATCCCAGGAAATCATTTTTCTCTCCTAGGCCTCCAGGCCTGTGATGGGAGGGGCTGCCACCAAGATCTCTGACATGCCCTGGAGACATTTTACCCATTGTGTTGGCAATTGACATTTGATTCCTCCTAAGCAAATTTCTGCAGCCGGCTTGAATCCCTCCCCAGAAAATAGGTTTTTCTTTTCTACTCCATGAAAAGGCTGCAAATTTTCCAAACTTTTACACTCTGCTTCCCTTTTAAACATGTGCTGCAATTTCAGATCATCTCTCTCAAGTTCAAAGCTCCGCAAATCTCTAGGGCAGGGGCAAAACACAGCCAGTTTCTTTGCTAAAGCATAGCAAGAGTCACCTTTACTCTTCTCTAAATGAGACCACCATGGCTTGGACTTCTTTGTCCATATCACAGAATCATTAAACAAGTCTCTAGGAAGTTCCAAACTTTCCCACATCTTCTTTTCTTCTTCTGAGCCCTCCCAACTGTTCCAACCACTGCCTGTTACCCAGTTTCAAAGTCACTTCCACATTTCTGGGTATCTTTACAGCAGTGCCCACCACCTGGTACCAATTCTCTGGTTAGTCCATTTTCACAGTGCTATAAAGAAATACCCAAGAGTGGCTAATTTATAAGAAAAGAGATTTAATTGACTCACAGTTCTGCATTGCTAGAAGGGCCTCAAGAAACTTACAATCATGGCAGAAGGGGAACAAGCATGTTTTACATGGCAGCAGGTGAGACAGAGTAAGAACAAGGACATTGCCTTATGAAACCATCAGATCTTGGGAGAATTTACTATCACAAGAACAGCATGGGGGAAATTATCCCCCTGATCCAATTACCTCCCAGGGGATTACAATTCAAGAGGAGATTTGGGTGTGGACACAAAGCCTAACCATATCAGAATATTAAAAAAGTGTGGAGGACCCTTTAAAAAGGTTTATAAGCACCACTACAAATGCTCTCAATACTATACAGACTTTCATTATTTTAAGTGAGAAGCATTTTAGACTCATCACAACTAAAAGTTTGAGGACCTCATGCTAGTTTTCCCGTCATTTCTCTATGTAGTTTCTTCCATATATCCCAGACTTCAAATCTATGAATCGTATAGTCAGCATCCGGTAATTTTAATAATAGTCCAACTTTAAAGTACTCATAACCTTATACAATCATTTCAACTACTAGAAATATATGGAAAATTAAAATGGACTTAACTTATTCTAATGAAATTTAAAAATCTAGCTAACCTGTTCTCCCTAAAGTGACACAATGTGCTTCAATAATCTCTGACAATTTAATTGCATTAGAGCCAACTGGTTTTATCATGTCAATGAGTCTTTCAATGCAGTGTCTTTTGCTGCATCACTCAACTATGTGATGAAGAGCCACATTTCTAAATCTATGAACCTCCCAATTGTTCATAAATTTATAAATAAGATAACCAAACCTCACAATTTACATCAAAGAATACAGAATATTCACATCCTACCTCATTTCACAAAGGATTTGACACTTAATTCAAAAGAAAATCTTGTCCGGGATGTCCAAAATAGGTTCTTACATTCCGTTTTATGTGTAAATACGGTCAGTTAAGGTTTACTTCTCACTGTGAGGGAGGATCTAACATCTTTTCCATTTTTGTTGCACATAAAGCAGTGTCTTGAATCTGATTTTTTAATCACAATGGACATAAAGTATTTCTTACCCCAAAGAAAAATTAGTTCATCAGTCATTGAGGGAGAAACAAACTGATTAAGTGTGACGTGGTGGCACCTTCAATTAAGCAGTTCCTCGGGAAACTTCGGAAGAATTGCACATTCGACACCTTCAAACAAAAACACTTGTACTCCGACAGCTGCCAGGCCCCAGCCCGCCCCGCGCGGGCAGGCGAAGCCAGGGAGGAGCCTCTGCCCCAGGCGGCGGCAGCGGGCAGGGCCCGCGGGGGTCACGACGCCTAGACAAAGGGCGGCTCCACAGGCGTGCGGCACGCGCCCCGGCCCTCCATTTGCACCCAACTCCCTAATGCTAATTAATTCTACAGCCTGAGCTCCGTTAGAGAGACCCTCCAGGATTCCCCGAGGTACTCAGGTGGGAAACCACCGGATTTGCGCGCTTCTCCTGCCCAGGGGATCCCACGTCCGGCTCTCGGGGGTAGAAAGGGTACGCCCGGGGTTACGGAACCTGGCCCCGGGCGGGGAAAGGCGAACAGGAAGCGGGGTCCCCACACGCCTGCCCTCACTCTCCCGGGAGGAGGTTCCCTCCGGGCTCCCAGCGGAGGAAAGAGAAAGAGCCGGGGCGGCGGTCCCCTCCGCACTCACCGGAGAGTCTGAGCCATCGCCTTCCATGGCAGCCTTCTGCCAGGTGTCATCAGCGGCACGCTCCACTCAGGCACACCGGCTGCCCCGGGCAGGGTCTGGTGGGCGGGTCCGTGCGGCGGCCGTGGAACCTCGGTCCGAAGCTCGGAAGACGAGCTGGTCAGCCGGATCTGGCCAGCGGACCGACGCGGGGAGAAGTAAGCCGGGGCCGGCGAAAGCACAGGCGCGGGAGAAGCAAGCTTCGCTCCCAGCGACGGCCCCGGGAATCCCGCCCAGCTGCCGGCTGCGGCAGCGGCTCCTGCGGACTGCGGCGGGGCGGGGCGCCGCGCGAAGACCTGGGCGGGGCGCCGTGGGGCGTGACCAGGGCGTGGCGCCGTGGGGCGTGACCAGGGCGTGGCCGGGCCGTTGCCCAGGCAATAGCACCGCCCGGGGCGGGGAGGCCGGGCGGCTGAGCGGTGGGCAGGGCCGGACCGGCTGGGCACGCGTATGGCGCGCGGTTGCGACTCGGCGCCCTCCACCGCCAGTTTCCCGGTCCGCATCAGCCCCTCACTCCCACCCGGGCAGCCGCTGGTCGCCCGATGCCAGGCTGGGGCGCCTCTGAGGAGCGGAAGTGAGGGCTGCAGGGAGTGGTGGGCAGGGGCCGAGGGCGATGCCGGGGCTGGCCCGCTGCGCTGCGGCAGAGCAGCCGGCTGCAGCCCCGGCCCCCGACCCCACGGTGCCCCTCCGCTCTTCAGTTTGCTCTTCCTGAGCTTTCTCCACGCGCGGATCAAAGCCCGGCTTTCTGGCTCTGCACAGGACGATGCGGAAGAGGGGGAGCACTGCAGAGCTGCGCGAGGCGACCAAAGCGAGACCCTGCCCGCCCCCTCTGCCGCCTCAAGCCAGGCGCGGCATGGGGTTCCCTGTTCTCTCTCGGCTTGACTCCCTGGGTGAACTTCACAGTTCCTGACTGGGCACCGAACACTCCTATCCCTCTTTCTGCTTCTATACCCCAAGGAGGGACCTCTCCCCGCCCCGCCCACCACGCGGGCCTCGGCTTTCCCTCCTGAGGACCAGGACAGAGGGTCCTGGGCGGATCCGGCCCCCACGTACCCCCGGGCGGGGGCGCTGCTGAGAGTTAAGGCGCCCGCCAGCTCAGGGACTCGAGGCGCACATTTCACCTGCCACGGCCCAAGTGTGTTTGTTGTGTTATTTTCAGGACACACAGAGAACAAATTAACCTAGGATTATTAGATCAAGCCACTACCTTCCTGGCTAGCTAAATAATTCATTCCTATGCATTAGGCTTTAAGAACAGGTGCCCTAAACTGCTGGGTAAGTAGGGACTACAGAGACATCCCGTTTAGGTTTTGAAATGCCTCCCACTTTTATTTCCTGTTTGGGAGAATTCTCTCGCTATGACAAGTTCCGCAGTCTTCCCACAGCCCTGTCTGCAGCGGTAGCCTCGTCTCCAATCTGTAAGCTAAATAAGGAGTGTAGAATTAAGAACATTGAGGGACTATAGCAATTTTCTATAATGGAACACCCTCTATTTACAGATGAGGTGAAGAGAGGACGAAAGCCTTGCCAGGTAATAATGCCCGGGCTGTTCTGATCCGGATTAATGCCCATTCCGTGGCCGCAGGTGCTAGATCTGAGAAGGCTTCCTTCCTACAGGTTCTGAAAAGTGCTAATCAGGAGGAGAATAACAAATGCCAGAGTGAATTAGGTGCCTATATATAGTTTTAAAGGCTCAACCATTAAAAAGCACTGTAAGTCTGTTTCTCATACTGGCCTTTGACCTAAATAACTCCCTGGCTGTAATTTCACATCAGCACACCTGCTTTGATCGAAAACTTATTAGTTGACAGAGTAAAAGTGATTAGAAGGCTCCATTGACATGAATTAAAGAAAAAAACCTGTGTAGACAATATCTTAGACAATATCTTGTAGAAAATATATTGCTCCAGCCTTCGATTATGCAAATCAGACTTCACTGAGCTATCATTTTCTACCTGATCCACAAAATTCAAATATGACATTAATACACTTGGCAAGTGTTAATACACTTGGCAAAGGTGTGTCTCCAAAACAATAAAAATAAAAATACTTATGCAGTGAGCACAACCTTACCATTATCACCCCAGTTTAGATTTTAGTTGTGTGAGCAACTGTACATCCTTTTGAAACAGATCATTAGGTGATATTTTTGTTTTGGTCCCAGGAGCTGTTTAAGACCTTATATTAGTCTAGATTTGAAGACTTTCTAAGCCTAATTCTTTCAGAGTATAAGTGTCTTCTTGTTTTAAAGTAAATTTTGTGTTGGCATAACTTCCTGAATTTTTTTGTGTCTCAAAGATGTTCAAAGTTAAAATAATTAACCAAATAATGGTATCATTGCCTATTTCTCTATCAAAATTAAATATAAGATTTACAAAGCCTCTCTTATTTTGCTGAAACCCTTTTGTGGTAGTACATGTTGGTACAGCTTATCTGAAGGGACATTTTACAAATCCTATCAAAAATTTTAACTATTTGTTCCTTTTGACCAAGCAATTCCACATCTAAGAATGTCTCTACTGTAATACTTGCATGTGTGCACAAAAACGTATACAAAGAGGTTATTGAGACCTTATTTATAATAAGTAAACATCATCAATAATGTACATTCATACCATGGAATACTATGCAGCAGTTAAAATCAATGTACTGATGAGAAACGACTTCTAAAATATAATGTTAAAAACGTACAAAACCGGCCAGGCATGGTGGCTCATGCCTGTAATCCCAGCACTTTGGGAGGCCAAGGTGAATGGATCATGAGGTCAGTGGTTCAAGACCAGCCTGATCAACATGGTGAAACCCCGTCTCTACTAAAAATACAAAAATTAATCGGGCATGGTAGAGTGTGCCTATGGTCCCAGCTACTCCGAAGGCTGAGGCAACAGAATCCCTTGAACCTGGGAGATGAAGGTTGCAGTGAGCCAAGATCGCACTACTGCACTCCAGCCTGGTTGACAAAGCTGACTCTGTCTCAAAGAAAAAAAAAAGTACAAAACCATATGGATTCTGTATGCTGCCACTCTAAGCCAAAAGACTAAGTAAGTATATCTGTTTATATGCAAATGAAAATAAGTATCTGGAATGGAGCATAAAAAGTGATAACAATTGTGGAGAAGTAAGGAGTGGAGTCAGGTATACAAGACTTACTCTTCACTCACACTGTGTGATCTTTGCCTCTTATATACATGTTATACTTCTAAAACTTTTTAATGTTAAAAATCATTTCTATCTAATCCATAAACTTTTAAAAACAAAAGGGGTGGGGGTAAGAACACAACAAATATGAAAACTGCCATTTTAAACCAGTGCTTTCCCAGTTCCCTGATCATGTCTGTCTCCCTGGGCTGCCATGCTTTGGGTCAAGTCATCAACTGTGTTTCAACATCCAAACATCCCGGTCTCTCACCAAGACCCTTCCCAGTTCCTCAAGTTAAAATCCTGGTGGGTTTTGTTTGCTTGCTTTTCATCGTTCTTTCTTCTTCCCTGTCTCTGGTCAGCCTTAAAGCATAGTTTGTTCTCAGAATCTGTTCCTTCTCATCCTCACAGCCGATTCCCATGCCCACTCTAAATCCCCTCTCCACATGCCTAGATTACAACAGCAGCCTATCGAGTCAGTATTTACAGATGACTTTCCATATGTGTAGTCCTACCTCATGCCTCTATTTGCACAAGGAGCAGAATAAGCTACAGTCCTGGACCATAGGCAGCTTGGTATTGGAACTTAAGGGGGAGTGGGGATGTGTGGATGTGTATATTTGAATGTGTATTTGAGTGTGTGAGTGTGTGCACGCACGCACGTGCTGGGGAGCAAGAGTTAGAGGAAGGGTGGTAAACTTGCAGTAACAAAACAAGTCTGGTAAAGTCCGGAAGGCCTCTATGCTTTTTTGTAGACAGACATTGAACAGCTTTTGAAGGCTTTTTACCAGGAATGGCATGAAATACCTGAACTTTAAAAAAATCATTATTCCCTTATTTTGCATTGTATATGCTATCCCTTGCTGCCTATTCCTCCCTAGTTTGGAGTATCCTAGCAACTCCTTTTCAATAGTTTATTTTAAAATCCGGGTTAAACTGCAAAACAAGAAAACTAGTCCATTCTTATCATCCCCCTAAGTCCACAGACCTTCAGTACTCTTGCCTTCACTGTGATATTTAATTTTTTACTTCTGGTATTAATTGCTCTTCTATCACAGGGACATGAGCTGTCTCACATCTGTCTACTTTATGAAGTCCAAAAGGTCAACAGTTTCCCCTCCCCAAACACACACAATTCGGGCTTTAATAAACTAGAGCCTCAATCAATGTTCATTACTTGATATTTAAAATATAAACCCCTTACTGTATAAACCATATACTACTCCATAAGCTGACTTGGTCTCTTTCCACATTGAGTCCTAATACCCATCAAGAGATTAAATTCTTGGCTGGGTCATGTCCTAATGACCATGGTGCATATTAATTGGTTTGATCTGAGATCAGACAGACAGGGTACCACCATTGTATTAGTATATACTAAACAGGAAATAGAAACGAGGTAATATGGCCACATACTCCTAAACCCTGTCCCCTTTTGGGAACCCCTAATCATTAAGCAACCATAGGTATAAAATGAAGAAAGCCCCTGAACTTACAGAAAATAAAAAATATGGAAATAAAGTAAATCACAGGGTTTTACAGTAGATTGGCACATAGACTGCTTGTACTGCTGGGTATCAGGAGGTTACTGGTGAAGGGACAATGAATGGCATTGTCTATAAATTATTGACTCAAGCCTCTGACAGGCCAAGCTTACCAGTCATAAAGTGTTTCTATGGGAACAAAGTCAGGGGAGAGGAGTCCAGAGAGTCAGCAAGTTCAGATTTCCACTACCTGGCCAAATCCTCCTCATCTTTCAAGCTGCACTTCTGGAGCCTCCTCCATTAGTTTTGATTTCATTGATTATCTCCCTTTATTCTGAACTCTTTTAGCACCACTCAGTTTAATACAACTACCTACTCTTTGTACACTGATGTTTGATGTTTTGTCTTCTCAACCATTTAAGCTTTATTTAAGACAAAATCTAGTAAGCATTTATCTACTAAACAGTAGCACCAGAGCAACCATTTGAATTTAGGAAGATAAGAGGAACATAATACTGCTCTCACAGACATTTTTCCATTAATGATGAGTATACTGACTGCATAACTAGTGGATAAAGAGTTTTTTGACCAACTTAAGGTAAACAAAATTGGTAATATTTTGAGGCTATGTAGCGGGTCCCTCCCTGTTGACCACATCTTATTATTCTTCCCCTTAGGGTTGCTAGATTTAGTAAATAAGAACACAGTACACCCAGTTAAATTTGAATCAGATACATGATAGTTTTTTAGTATGTGTTTCAAATATCACATGACACATATTCTAAAAAAAGTATTTATCTCAAATTCAAATTCATCTCTACATCCTGTATTTTATCTGTCAACCCTACCTCCTCTTCTTAATGATCATTATGTGGATAGAAGGTGCCTCAAAGCCCAATCCTGTTGTCATAACAGCTAGAGGTAATAGCTTTCATTTATTGAGGGCCTATGATGTGTCAATAACAGTGTTAGGAAATCTGTATAAAATATTCATTTAACCCTTGCAGTAACCCTGTGAAATAGGTATAATTCTCTTCAGAGAAGACATGTAACAACTAAAACAACTCTCCACCTCTACCCAGAGATTAAGTAATATGCTCAAGATTACATGGCTATATACTTAAAAGCCAGGATTCAAACCTGGGTCTCACTCCAGCATCCTTACTGCACTGCCCACAGTTAAGTATAAAACACGGAATTTACAATTTCACTAAAAATCTGATTTAAACTTTCTTTTACAAAGTAGTTTAGGAGATACTTTTTTTTTTAAGTTATCTTTAGCGTAATGCAGTGAAAAAATCAGAGGAAAATTATGATATTTATGAAATTAGCTCTTTTCAAATAATGCAAAAATCTAAATCTTCTGCCTGCCTTCCCTACTCCCCACAGCACATATATTTCACCCAATTTCAATATAGGTATAAGAAAACACTTCAAAAAATACTTTGTAGGCTGGACACGGTTGCTAAGACCTATAATCCCAGCAATTTGGGAGGCTAAGGCAGGTGGATCACTTGAGGTCAGAACTTGAGACTAGCCTGGCCAACTGGGCAAAACCCCATCTCTACTAATAATACAAAAAATTAGCTGGGAATGGTGGCTCGTGGCTGTAGTCCCAGCTACTAGGGAGGCTGAGGCAGGACAATCACTTGAACCCAGGAAGCAAAGGTTGCAGTGAGCCCACAATTGCACCACTGTACTCCAGCCTTGGCAACAGAGTGAAACTGTGTCTCAAAAAAAAAAAAAAAATACTTATGCAGTAGGCACAACCTTGCCATTATCACCCCAGTTTAGATTTTAGTTGTGTGAGCAACTATCTATTCATCCTTCTGAAACAGATCATTTGGTAGTATTTTTGTTTTGGTCCCAGGAGATGTTTAAGACCTTATATTAGTCTAGATTTGAGGACTTTCTAAGCCTAATTCTTTCAGAATATAAGTGTCTTCTTGTTTTAAAGTAAATTTTGTGTTTGTAAAACTTCTTGAATTTTTTTGTGCCTCAAAGATGTTCAAAGTTAAAATAATAATTCACCAAGTAATGGTATCATTGCCTATTTTGCTATCTAAATTAAATATCAGATTTACAAAGCCTCTCTTATTCTGCTTAAGCTATCATATTGCTTAGATGTGCCTGAACAGTAATTATTAAATTATGGGAACCGAATGTACCTTCTGGCTATTTAAACATAAATGTAAATATGCTAAATACACAAAATATAGAAACATATACTAAATTTGAATTCTGTATTCCTTGTCATCAAATCTTCATTATAGAAGATCTCCAAAAGAGTGTATGATGGTGATACAAAATTAGTGAGGCAAATCTTTCAAGAGACCAAAATGGTGTGAAAATACTCCTTTAAGTAACCCTAGATAAAGACCACAGATTTGGAACCCTCTCTTTTAATCCAAAGAGATTAGCTACAAAAGAAACAAAAAGACAACTTTCAGAAATTGCAAAAGTTACCATTTCATTCAGAAATGGTAAAAGCTACTATTAGTGAAATATAAGGAAATATATTTACATTTTTAAGCCTCTTCAGAATGATCATAAGTATTAACTACACTTATGCAGTCCCGTTTGATGAGCAGAAAGATCACAATGGCAGATATCGCTGTGTACTTTAAATATTAAAGTAGCCATCACAATAGAGTAAATAAGCTGATCAAGTTTGTCCTGGGGTTTTAGGTTACCCTAAGAAAAAAGGCTCACCTCCCACATTTCAGAGAACACATACACATAGTATGCTAATTTAATTTGAAATAGACACAGTGCTGCCACTGGGGAAGGAATTAGATTGTAGGTCGGCATGAACTTCCACTTTTTACTCTGTAAAACTTTCTGTCAAGTTTGAATATTTTGCAACAAGCATATATTCAGGTATTAAGTTTGTAAAAATTTAAAGCTATGTATTTTTAATTATGTACAGAGTTTGAGAAATCCAGTACAACGATGAAACAAATCTGGGGGAAAACTGAGAGAAATTAAGAGGATGGTCAACTGAGTGGTCTTAGCTTTGAGAGAAGGTGGGGTGGGGGGCAGGCCAACTACAGGCCTCTGCTCTCCTTTAACTCTCATAATTAGATCAGTTTCCCATTATTCATTACGTTACAAACCTGAACTACAAAGTAGAACCTAACTCCACAGAGGAAAATAAAGCAAGACAGTCTCAAAGGTCTGCTACTCCATGGTTAATATTGTGTTCAAATCCTGTATAATCACAAAGCAGGGGTCTTAAACGGGCTAGGGCTGGGGCTGCGGTGGCTGGGGGGTGTTGGGTGTTGAACCTGAGGAGAGTGGGTAGGAAATAAGCTTAAGTTGAAATGGGAGGCTCCTCCTGCCCAACTCTCCTTCTCCAACCCCCACAAAACAGAGAAAGGAACTGTCCTAAGTTCTTGGGAGAGACTGCTTTCCAACCTCAGAGATTTCAAAGGGACACGGGACCTCTCCACCTTTAGAAGTCAGCTGGGAATGGTCACGGGTTTGCTGCAGGCCCACTGCTGAAGCCTAGTGAAGAGAGAGCAGAGAAATCCAGTAAATGAAGCCAGAAAGTTAGTTTTCGTTTTTTCATTATAGTGAGCATACTGCGATGAACCCAGTGCTATTCTGAGAGGGTTGGTTTTGTTTTTGTTTACCTGACTTGATTATAAGGAGTTTTAAGGATTCATTAATGGTTCCGTCCTACTTCCCATTTCCTGTTCATGGGACATCCATCTGTCTGCTTCATGGTCACCTGGAGTGTTCTTAACATGCAAATCCCTGGGTCCTACCCCGAAATTATTCTTTCAAAATTTCAGGATTTGTCTGCTATTGAGGGAAAACATAGCCAACTAATACAATTCTGGTTTACTGTGAAGAACGTCTAAGCACCAGAGAACAAAATTCATCTATCAATCACCTGATTTTCCATCCTATCAAGAGTAGTCCATTTATTTTGTTCAACCAGAGGCCTTCTTTTTCCTCCCTGCCCTGCAGCCTCTCATCATTCCCAAATCGATGCCTCTATTAGGCACTGCCCTAGACCTGAGCAGGCGGGGTGCTGCTGTACCTCCTGCTCTTTAGAGGCCCTGGTTCCCGCCCTCCTCTGGCAGCCTGCCTTTTTGCTCAGGGCCAGCCCTTTCTCGGGGTCCATGCTTCAGAGGGAGGAGTGGGCCACAAAATGCACCCTGGCTGGTGACCTTCGGGTGGTCAAGAGGCCGCTGTTGGGGCGACAAAGAGCTTGAATATACTGGTCGGCGTGTGCTGAAGGCCCCTCGAGGTGCAGGACGGAGCCTGGGCTTGGAAGAAAAGTCGAACGAGGGTTCTCCATTTGTACTTCTGGCCCAGGATTGTAAATGGTAGGGGAGGCTGACGACACAGCTCCACTTTCGAAATGTTAATGAATATTGTTTCTGATGAATGCATTCAGTGCCTGTAGAATAAGAGAATTCACAGAGGCACAGGATTTGGGACTTTTTAGGCTGAGGGTGCATTAAACCTGCTCCCCAGCCCCAGGGCTGTAGTGGGGCATGAAGCTAAAACTACTCCATATGCCGTATCGGCTGTGTTGGAGTCAGGTGTGGGACTGCAGTTTCAGGTGCTCACGTCAGGGCTACAGAATCATCCCTCTCCTTTCTGATAACCGCGCGCAGGGAGTCGAGTTCTCTGTGCCATCACCTCTTCTCGAAGCTCCAAGCGCAGAGGGCAAACGCTGACGCCCTTTTCCGCCTTCTCTCCGCCTTCGAGTCCCGGAGGACAGTGCACTGTGCAGCCTCCGTATTTCCCGACACGTCCCGCCTGCAAATCACTTAGGAGCTTCTCCGGGCAGTTTCTTGGATGCAGCGCGGAGCCCAGCCTCCCGCACCGGCTCAGGCTCGGCGCCACCCTGCCCGCTGAGGGCGTGGTCGCGGGCGCCACCGACGGCGCCAGCCTGCGTTCCTAAAGGCTCCGGGACAGGTGCGGGGCTGAAATTCCGCTCCTCCAGCATCTTCCCCTCCTCACCAAAAGAGGGCTGCTTTAAAAATTCCCGACCTGGACCAGCAGCAGCTAAGGATATGGAAGGGGGCCTGAAACGGCCAGGGCAGGGTGAAGGAAGCTGCTGCCCCTATTTACCCGCCACACGCTCTGAGTGCGCGCCGACCCCACCCCACACTCCGAGTCTATTAATTCGCTGGGCCGACCCTTCCTCCACGCTCCGCGCCCAGGCAGGCGAGGTCGCCCACTCCAAGTCACCACGCTTGGGTAGCCCCGGTTGCGCGGGGAAGCGCCCCCTTGGCCAACGCCCCGCCCTCCTCTCCATCTCCGGACGCTGGGCTCTCGCCCTTCGGCGTTCGCGAGCCCTTACTGCTGCCCAGCTGGCCACAAAAGCGCCCGAAAGTCCCCTCTTAGCTTATCTCAGAGATGCCATGCAATAAAGAAAACGCGGCTACTTTGCATTCCGCAGCGCAAATGCCCGGGCTGCGAGCACGGACCCTGGATTCCAGGCTCCCGCCCTTCCCAGGCGCTCGAATGGACGCGGACGCCCACAGCGGCGAGCCAGGTAGTGGCTGATTGGGGGTCCAGGCCAAGGCGCCGCGCGCCCCATCACTCACCTTGCCTTTAGCTAGCAATTCCATGATGTAGCCAAATTCACTCATCTCCCCCGACTCCGACATGTTTACGCCCCTTCACAAACTCTGGAGGACCGACACGGGTGCATCGAATTTGTCCTTTCTCTTTTTCTGTTTTCAGTCTGAGTTTTGCCGAGCTCCCCGCCCATAAGCTGTTAACCAGGAAAAGTGAGGAAGCGCGGGGGAAAGCAAGAAGCGGGCTTGGGTAGAACGAAGGCCATCGAGGGCTCCCGGGCAGCCTCGCTCGGCTTGCTAGGGTCTGGGTGCAGCGCTCGGGGTTGTGCGATCTAACGGAACAAACGAGGGCGGCGGCGGCCGTGAAACCCTCACCAGGCGGAGCCGGGCGCGCGGAGGCCCCGCCTCCTCGGGGGTCGCGGCCACGGTCGGACCGCAGCGGAGACAAACAAGCGCGCACACAAAGCGGGTCGGCGCTCCGAGCTGCGCGGCCCCAGCCCGACATTCCCCAGCCTTTATCGGAGGCGGGGAGGTCAGCCGTCCCGGGCTCTCGGCGGGAAGGTCTGGGAAAAAGCCCCATCGCACAGTCTAGAGGTGCGAGGGCAGATAGAAATGAATGCAGAAGAGGCGCAACAAAGGGGCTGGCTGCCAGCGCCGGAAAATAAATAAATAAATACATAAGCGAAGGCCAGGAAATGGCAACGGCGCATCTCAAGTCAGCCTTCCTGAAATCCAATAGGTAACAAAGACCAAGCCCCACGCTTCTGAGATGAGAACAAATACAGGGATTGTATTTTAAACACTCTAAGTGTGTAAGGTCGATTGTATCTCCATATCCTTTTGATCCTCAACCTTCCCTTAACATCAAAAAAAAAAAAAAAAAAAAAAAAAGAAGAAGAAGAAGAAAGAAAAGAAAAAAGAAATTGCCAGCCAGGTTCCTGAATACTCTCACCCTTAGTTACCAGAAGTCCATTTTTCTAATGATTTGTTTCGTTGGTTGAGTTAAAGCGTTTAGAGCATGCTTCTCACATTTCTATATTTCTTTTTATAACAGCAGCTTCCCTGGGAAGCTGCAGCTGAAATGGCCTCAGACCATACCTGACAATCTTTGCTTCTCTTGGAAGGAAAACTTGGCTGAACAAAGTCCCAGACGGTCACTCTGCTCTAGGCAGTCTTTGTGATTAAGGGCTTGATTTAAAAAAAAAAAAAGAAAGAAAGAAAGCTGCCAACAATAATTAGATTAGACACAAATAATATTTACTGCAAGGGTGAAACCACTTTCCTTAAGCGAATTGGCAGAGTTTGCATCGGGCTCAGCACCAGTGGGCAGGGTGGGGTGTGGAAATGACCTATTTTATAGGCACGTAAGAGTTATGCAGGCCTAATGAGGCATGGGGCTTTTTCTTGTTTGCCTCTTCCTTTTGTCATTTTCTAATTTCTGCTCTCTGGACCGTAAATCCGAAAGCATGCACATTTCTTTCTTTTTTCAACACACCTCTCCATAAAGCTCCAATAATGTTGCTCTGTAACTGCTGTTCTGCCAGAACTTTGCTTCTTCAGTGTATTACTTTCCTTTATGAGCTGGTGCTGAAAACCTCTTAGAACAAGCAGCAAAAGTTAACATGCTGATGTTCACAGTTAGGGCTTTGTAGGAGATATGACACAATCATAATGCTTCTTGGATGTAGAGCTAGAAGCTTCTTGTCCCTCTTAAGTTCTGTAGAACTTATTCTCTTTGCATTCATAGGAAAGCTAGTAGAATTCAACTAAGGTCTGTAGTATCCATAAATGGGTTCTTGCCTACTATTAGCAACACTTGATGAATTACCAGAAAGAGATATTGCTCTAAAAGTGAATATTTTTCACACCCGGAATGGATTCTGGCACCTGATTAAAAACCACAGTGTTAGAGCTGAACAGCTAATCTTATGTCTCCATTACAAGCAGGAGGGAAAAAGGTAGAGACAAAAGGGCACACAAGGCATTTGTTTCCCCTTAAAAAGTTTTCCCTAACCCCATCCAGTGACCTCCACTTACACCTTTGTGAGAAATGGGTAATATGCACTCCCAGCTCCAAGGAAGGCTGGGGAGGTGATTATTTTGTTCTGGGAACATTGCCACTCTAAACAAAATCAAGGATTTGTTAGTAAGGAAGAAGAGGAGACAGATACCGGGTAGAAAGTTGTTAGTTTCTACTAAGCTTGAGTAAGTCCATTCAACTTGCAGAGTTTCAGTTTTCTTTTCTGTAAAGTGACTGGTTTTGACTAAATGGTCTCTAACCCCTTCCTGTTCTAAACCCTAAGATCTCTGATCTGAGGATCCCTTTGCCATCTGGCAGCATTAGCTGTCATTCTCCTTCCCAGAAAAAATTGCTGTTAAAAAAAGGGCTGTCCACCTGATCACTTGCTACTAGAATATATTCCAGGCAAAATATCCTCATAAGTTGCTTAGATTCCTACCCAAGACCAAGAAAGTGGTGGGGGCACGAGTTTTATAATCAGCCCCTGCAGTGTCAGAAGATCGCTGGTGAGCGTGCCCATGTCAGTATTCAGAAGTTAGAACATAAGTTGGGTCCTGAGCATTAACTCCAGTGCCTGCTGGTTTTTACCACTCTTTACCGTCATTGTGTAAGGAGCACTCTGGAGCATTAAAGACCTTTCAAAGAAGGTAGGCATACAAAATGAAGACCACATTGAAATTTCTTCTGAAATTCTGTGCGTGCTCTTCAAAGACAGAGGGCCAGACTGTCAATAGGTACCAAATAAAAGTTGCTTTATTTCCCTTTCTTCTTAAAAAAAATTGAAATCATATAAATTTAAAACTTCATTCTCTAAAGGAACCAAAATTAAGAAAAATGTTAATTCATTTTCTCTAAAAATAAAGAATGAAATTAACATGACAGATGCTGCTTCACATGGGACTTCCCTACCTAAGAGGAAGATATTTAATAGAGGGATTATGTGATGTGTGAATTTTTGACACTGAGAAGACCAGCAATATTAAAGAGTCCCTCACTGTGGAAAATCTGCTAATTGCCAACTTTCATCAAATGGAGAAAATTCTTCAACTGTTCTATTGCCATGCCAACTATTGAAATAAGTGTAACGTATAGAGATTCACAACATCCTATTTTCTCCGTCCGATGGGAACCAACATAATAGCTTTAACAAATAACATCAACAAAATACACAATCTAACTTTTCTTTTTAATGGTGGACACATAAATTGTATTTTTGAAGGTTTTGAATTTAAAATCTATAATGAATTTTCAGCTTTCTAAGAGTGAGAGACTGAAATAAGAAACCTAAAAGATCTTACTTTTAATAAACTCTCATATTTTCTTAAAGTTTTTATTTCAAAAATGTAAACCTAAATTTGACTGATCCCAGCTACTCGGGGGGCTGAGGCAGAATAATTGCTTGAACCTGGGAAGTGGAAGTTGCAGTGAGCCTGGATTGCACCACTGCACTCCAGCCTGGCATCTGGCAACAGAGCAAGACTCTGTCTCCTAAAAAAAAAAAAAAAAAAGGTCATCTTTTAAAAATTTTATTTTTATTGAGGTACAGTTTATTTACCATAAAATTCACTAATAGTGTACTGCTTAGTGATTTTTATTAAATTATGGATTTGTGCAACCATCTCATAATCTGGTTTTACAACACTGGAATATCCATATATTGAGATTTTATTTCATTTTTCCCAGCAGTACTCTATCACTTTTAGTGTTTAGATATTGCACTTACTGTATTACATATTGCAAAGTACTCTTTTTAATATTATTGTGGATAAAAGTGATTTCTTAATGTCATTTTTTAGATTGTGAATTGTTGTTACATAGAAATACAAGTGATTTTTGCATAAGGTTGTGTTTTGCAATGGAGCAAAATTCATTTATGAATTCCAGATTTTATTTTCAGATTCCTTATAATAGCATCTGTAATTAAAGACAATCTTATTTCTTCATTTTCAATCTGTATGCCTTTATTTTTCTTGCCTTATTGCTCTGGTTAGAACCTCCAGTAGAACCTCCACTGAATGCATGCAGCATGTGTGGCCATTCTTGCCTCATTCCCAATCTTGGGGAAAAAGCATTTATTCTTTCATCATTTAAGTACTGATTGGTTTGGCTACATTCCATGACTTTTGATATATTTTTAAATTAAGTTAGAAATATTTTTTAAATTTCCTATTGTGATTTTTTCTTTGACTCATGGATTATTTACAAATGCATTGTTTAATTTCCAAATTATTTTAAATTCCCAAATATTTTAGATTTCCCATTTTTTGTGTGTTGATTTCTAATCCAATTCTGTTTTGAGCAAAGATCATTCTTTGAATAATTTTAATGTCTTCAAATATACTTAGGCTTTTTAATGATCTAACGTGAGAGTCAGCAATTTTTTCTTAAAGGGTGAGATATTAATTAAACATTTTAGACTTGAAGCTATATAATTTCTGTCACTACTTGTCTTAAGTCTATGTTGCTACAAAAGATTACCTGGGAATGGATAATTTATAAGGAAAAGAGGTTTCTTTGGCTCATGGTTCTGCAGACTTTACACGAAGCATAGTGCCAGCATACACTTCCAGTAACGCTTCAAGAAGCTTCCACTTGTGGCAGAAGGTGAAGGGGGGCTGACATGTCACATGGAAAGAGGAAGTAAGAGAGAAAGGAAGAGGGTGTCATGCTCGTTTTAACAATCAGTTCTCAGGGAACTAATAGAACAAGAACTTCATTCATTACTGCAAGGACAGCACCAAGATATTCATGAAGGATCCACCTCCATTACCAAAATAGCTTCCACTAGGTTCCACCTCCAACACTGGGAATCAAATTTCAACAAGAAATTTGGAGGGGACATATGTCCAAACTATATCACTACTCAACTCTGCTGTTCCAGGATGAAAGGGACCATTGACAATAGGTAAATAAATCAATGTGGACATGTTTCAATAAACATTTATTTATGAAAATAGGCAGCTGAATAAGCATGTGAAAAGATGCTCAATATTATAAGTCATTAGGAAAATGTAAATCAAAACTACAATAAGATACCACTTCATACTCACTAGAATGGCTAGACTCAAAAACACAGAGAATAACAAGTATTAATGACAATGTGGAGAAATTGGAACCCTCTTAGAATGCTTAGAACTTAGAATTACCATATGACTCAGCAATTCCACTTCTCGTTATATACCCAAACAACTTGAAAACAGGGATTCAAACAGACACTTGTACACCGATGTTCATTGCTACATTTTTCACAATAAATGAAAGGTGAAAACAACTGAAATGTCTGTCAGTAGGTCAATGGGTAAACAAAATGTATATATGTATATAATGGAATATTTTTCAGCCATAAGATGTAATGAAGTTTTAACATATGTCACAATATGGATGAACTTTGAAAACATTACGCTAAGTGAAATAAACCAGAAATAAAAGGATGAATATAATTTCACTTATATGAAATATCTAGAAAAGACACTCAGAGACACAAAATAGAAGGGCTAGAGAGAGTCTAGAATGGGATGCTGTTGTTTAACGGATTTATATTGGGGGTTTACATCATTTAATGGATTTACATTGGAAGTGATGAAAAAGTCTTGGGTATATATAGTGGTAACGGGTTGCACAACATTATGAATATAATTAATGCCACTCAATTGAACACTTAAAAATGGTTTAAAGAAACTAGGCAGCTGGCCCTTGGGCTGCAATTTACTAACTCATGGCCTAGAATACCACCTATTTTGAATAGTATCCCATGTGTGCTTAAAAATAATGTATATTCTGCTGTTGTTGGGTGAAGTATTCTACAAATGTCAGGTAAATTTGATTGTTTCTCCTTTTTTTTTTTTTCTTTTTTGAGACAGGGTCTTGTTGCTCTGTCGCCCAGGCTAAGCGTGGTGGTGCAATAACAGCACGCTGCAACCTCCACTTCCTGGGCTCAAGCCATCCTCTCACCTCAGCTTCCTGAGTAGCTGGGACTACAGGTGCATACCACCACACCCAGCTAGTTTTTCTATTTTTTTTAGACATAGGAGTCTCATTATGTTGCTTAGGCTGGTCTTGAACTCCTGGGCTCAAGCAATCCTCCAGCCTTGGCCTCCAAGAGTGCTGGGATCACAGGTATGAGCCTCCATGCCCAGCCTTCACAGTGTGTTTTCTCCAGAAGTTTATTACACACAATCTTTGGCCCAAAGAGAGCAACAAAATTCCTTGGGATTGTTTGTGTCACAACAATGGATCACTTCTTAGAGTTACTCAAATGGTAAAATTAGAACAGTGTGCATATATCCTAAATCCATCCTCATTCTCAGGGGATGATATTTCTCTAGCAAGTAAGACTTTGCCCAGGAAAATGCCCAGGGTGGGCAGCCCAGGCTATCACAGGAGCCAGCGGTCTCCTAAGACATGCTTTTGAGCACATGGCCTTCATGGCCTTCTGTGCCTGAATCTCAACTAGATCTATGGAATCCCAATGTGCCAATAGTATTTGTTCATTAAATAGTCCATTAAATATAAGTGACCACCAACTGTGTGCCTGGAAGTGTCTTGCAATGGAGATTCAGCAGTAAACAAAATAAACAAGACTTTTAAAATATAAATGTCCTTTCAATACCATACTGTGTTTTGAAAGCTTTTATTTTGTATTGGGCTTTCTGATGCTAAGGCAATATGATCTTGGTAGGTAGGGCAGAGCCTTTATTTCCCTGTAGGGTACACAGTGAAATGATACACCATTTCTTTCCTAGGAAATGAGATATGTGGAGATCATCAGTTTGTTTGTCATTAGATATGGTAGAACTATATTGGATAACCAGTGTTCTCTTAACTAAGGTCCTGACTAGCTATTCACCCACTCCCTCCCCCCACTTCTCCTTCCACCAAGCCTCACACTTTCATATTAGGTCAAAAATTCTTCAGGGGTTGACAACTTCTATAGGTACAAGGAAGCTAGGGTTAAGAGAGAAATCTGCCTCTGATCAATAAAGCTGCGGCATCATCATAAATAATTTAACCACTTACACTGTTTTTAGTTTCTTTGATCTGCTTCTCTCATCATGTCTGGTTATGTTACTGCCACAAAAGTTTGCTCTTTGAGAGGATGAAGAACTTCTAGTCATACCTCAGTCATCATTCTGGGGCAAAGGTCACCTTTGTGTTACTGCTCCTGCCTCATGCCTCATAGCTAAGCATCAGTGTTTTTTTTTTTTTTTACCATTCTGAAGGATACTGGGTGTGTTGCTGATTTGAAATTTTTCAAACCAGAGATAAATGGAGTTTCTTATTAGGCTGACCTTAAGAACTGTCATCCTGTGATTCTTTATTTTAGAAGATTGCTTGTTTTGTGGGTGTAGAGAGAGGCAAGCTAGAGAGAGGAAGAGGGATAATTTACAGGATCTCAGATTCAATTCTAGTATTACTTTTAGGGGGCAGTCAGTGAGGAGATAGGATATATATATATATATATACATATATAATCTGTACATATATATATATAAAATCTGTACATATATATATAATCTGTACATATATATAAAATCTGTACATATATATAATCTGTACATATATATATATAATCTGTACATATATATATCTCTATATATATCTGTATATATATATATATATATATATATATATTTTTTTTTTTTTTTTTTTGAGATGGAGTCTTGCCCTGTCATCAGGCTGGTGTGCAATGGCACCATCATGGTTCACTGCAAACTCTGCCTCCTGGGTTCAAGCGATTCTCCTGCCTTAGCATCCCAAGTAGCTGGATCTACAGGCATGCGCCACCATACCTAGCTAATTTTTGTATTTTTTAGTAGAGATGGGGTTTCACCATGTTGACCAGGATGGTCTCGATCTCTAGACCTCATGATCCACCCACCTCGGCCTCCCAAAGTGCTGGAACTACAGGTGTGAGCCACCACGCCTGGCAGAGATAGGGTATATTAGGAGGTAGTAATTAGTATAGGATTTGCTGCTGTCTGATGATCAAACATGGAGTTCATTGGCTCTAGCAAAATAATAAATCATGTCTATTTTTCTATTTTGCCACTAACACATATTTTAAACATCTTCTTGCTTTGCCAGGGTTCCTCAAGAAAAGACACAGCTCATATCTGTAATAAATTGAAATTTAAAATGTTAATAACACCAATATAGGCTAGTGACTTATTGATTAAACTGAGTATTTGGTAGAGCTTGAGTACTGTTATTGTAGCTCTACCCAAAAGAGGGCAATGTCTGGGAAGAAATTTACCGAGTAGAAAAAAAGTGCTAAGAAAGGATTCTATACATGTCACACCATAAAAATAACATTAACTTTGAGGAGCAGGAAGGACAAGCTCTTAGCAGAGAGGAAGACACCTTTTCATCTGTCCCTAAACTACACTCTGATCAGCCAATGCAAGGTGGGTAGCTATGATGTTTGTTTGTTTTTAAATTACTTTTTTCTGAGTAAAATCAAGGGCACAAAGGGGAAAGTATGTTGACAATTGTATTTATTAACTGATTTTCTGCTTAAAATCAAATAACTGCCATATTCTCCTTCTAGAGAACTCTCTTTTTCCAAGTCTTGCTGTTCTTCATGCTTCCCTTCTCATGGACTTTGCTTTACTTTATTAACTTACTTTCTGAGTCCATATTTGAAATGGAGGCTTCTGTGTCTTTTGTAATTTGAAGTGAACATGCTCTGTTTTAAGGACTCAAACCACTTCTGTGGCTCCTTCAATGTGCACAACATTTAAGCACATCTCTGACTGTTTTCTACAGCTCCTAGGTGTTCTGAAGTTCCTCCCACAGCACTGTTGGCTGTGCACTCTGGCAAACAAAGATGAAGAGCTCAACAGTTTGAATGGCTAGTCCAGTGTCAGAAGGTAATCAGAATTAATAACAGACTAAATATAACCCACAACGGCCCAGCCACAGCCTGAGGTTCTGATTCTGAATTTATACCTCTTCATTTACTGTGACATGCATGGTTTTGAATTCTGTCAGGGGAAACACTTTTACAATATTTTCCATTGCAAAATAATCTTCTACTGTGATTTCCTTCTCAACACATTTCTAGAATGCAGTAGCAATATTTAGAAATATTCCCTTAGAGAAACAATATGAATACATTAAGTAAGAAGCATATTTTCTGCAAATATATCTATTTTAGCATTGCACCAGCTTGCTAGGGGAGAACTTTGTGTTTCACAAGGCATTTGTTTACTCTTAAAAAGGAAAATTGTTGATATTTTCCTTCCAATATGCTTTTCTTTAAAGATTTATAATATAAAATATGCTCTGTGTGATATGTACTTATTCAAACTATTTGTATTTCATATAATTCCAAAAGGAATTTGACGTTTCTTTTTCAGGTTTCTATTAAGACAAATTTGGTTTACCCTTATGAAAAGAAACACTTTAACTGTAAAAGTACTCATTGAGAGAGATCCAAGATGGCCGATTAGCAACAGCTCAGGAACGTAGCTCCCAGTGAAAGCACAGAGGACGAGTGGACGCCGCACTTTCCGACGAATTTTTGTTGCCCACAGACTGGGAGTTTCCCGGCAGAGGAGACACACGGGTCACCAGCGCGATTCTTTTGGCCGGCGCGGCTGTTTTGCCGGCGCCCCAGCGCGGCGCTTCTCGGTGTGGAGTATATGGGACGGATGGGCTCGGCTGATCCCATCCCCACAAGGAAAACAGCAATTGGAAGCGCCGAGGACTGAGAGTTTCATAGCAAGCACAGCGAACCCGGGAAGGTCCGGTTCTGTGGGGAAGGGGCGTCCGCCAAAGGAAAACTAAGAAACAGAAAAAAATTTCATCACCGGGCGGAAAGAGATCCAAGATGGTCACGTAGCAGCAGCTCAGGATTGTAGCTCCCAGTGAAAGCGCAGAGAGTGAGTGGATGCTGCAATTGCAGACGAATTTTTGATGCCCACAGACTGGGAGATTCCCAGCAAAGGAGCCACCCAGGTCGCCAGCGCGACTCTTTTGGCCGGCGAGACGCTTCTCAGTGCGGAGTGTACAGGACTGGGTGCCCAAAGGCTCCGCTGGTCCCATCCCCACAAGGAGAACAGCAATTGGAAGCGCTGAGGAGAGAGCGAGCACAGCTGAACCTGGGAAGGCCCAGCTCTGTGGGGAAGGAGCGCCCCCCGAAGGAAAACTAAGAAACAGAAAAAACTTCAGAACTAACAAGCCGGACGTCCACTCAGAGACCCAATCTGAAAGTCAGCAATTACAAAGACGACAGGTGGATAAATCCACAAAAATGGGAAGAAACCAATGCAAAAAGGCTGAGAACACCCAAAATCAGAATGCTTCTCCTCCTACAGGGGATCGCAGCTCCTCATCAGTAAGAGAACAAGGCTTGACGGAGGATGAGTGTGATGAACTCACAGAATCAGGCTTCAGAAGGTGGATAATAAGAAACTCCTGTGAGCTAAAAGAACATGTTCTAACCCAATGCAAAGAAACTAAGAACCTTGAAAGAAGATTTAACGAAAGGTTAACGAGAATGGACAACTTAGAGAAGAACATAAGTGAATTGATGGAGCTGAAAAACACAACACGAGAACTTCGCGAAGCATGCACAAGTTTCAACAGCCGAATTGACCAAGCAGAAGAAAAGATATCAGAGGTCGAAGATCAACTCAATGAAATAAAACGAGAAGGCAAGATGACAGAAAAAAGGGGAAAAAGGAAT
>PVKP010032711.1:0-25657 GCA_004027715.1 Plecturocebus donacophilus | reverse complement strand
TAAAAAAAAAAAAAAATCAGTTGCTTTTTTTTTTTGAGACAGGCTCCCACTCACCCAGGCTGCAGAGTATGGCGTGATCATGCTCACTGATGCCTTAAACTCCTGGGCTCAAACAATCCTCTTGCCTCAGCTTACACAGTAGCTGGGATTACAGGCACATGCCACCATGCCTAATTTTTTTTTTTTTCTTTTGTAAAGACAGGGTCTTGCTATGTTGACCAGGCTGGTTTCAACCTCCTGGCCTCAAACAACCCTCCTCCCTCAGCCTCCCAAATTCCTGGGATTACAAGCATAAGCCACCATGTCTGGCCTGAAAAATTAGTTGTATTTCTTTACACTATCAATGAACAAGCCAAAAATGAAATTTAAAAAAATACATTTACAATAACATCAAAAAGAATTAAAAATTGTTATTAATTTAACAAAAGTATAACTTTATACACTAAAAATTATAGAACATCACTGAAAGAAATTAAGGAAGACCTAATTAAATGGAACGATATCCATGTTCACAGATTAGAGGACTTAATGTTGTTAAAATGGCAATATTCTCCAAATTGATCTATAGATTCAAAAAAATACTTAAACTCGAAGCTACTTTTTTTTCAGAAATTGAGAAACTGATCTTACAACTACTATGAAATGCAAGGGACCCAGAATAGCCAAAACTTAAAAAGCAAGAACAAAATCAAACAAAGTCGATAGAGGTACTCCAAAGGTGATCACATCCTAATTTCTGGAATTTGTGAATGTTACCTTATATGGCAAAAAGACTCTGAAGATGTGATTAAGTTGAGGACCTTAAAATAGGGAGATTTTCCTCAATTTTATCCAGCTAGACCTAATGTAATCAGAAATGTCACTAAAAAATTAAAAGGACAGTAGAAACATCAGAAGAGGAGATGTGATGACCCAATTAGACATCAGAGAGATGTGGCCACAAGCCAAAGAATGCAGATGGCCTCCAGAAGCTATAAAAGGTAAAGAACAGATTCTCTCCCAGAAGGAACAGAGGTATGCTAAAACACTGGTTTTCACCCCATAAAAGACCTATTTCAAATTTCTGACTTCCAGAACTGTACGAAGCATAAAAATAATACATTTTGTTGTTTTAAGCCACTAAATTTGTGGAAATTTGTTACAGCAGCAATAGGAAACAAATTGTAATAGTAGCCAATATGTATAACATAGTTACATGTTATATGTTACAGAGGCGTATAACAATGTCTCAAGTGTCTATAAAAGCATGAAGAGTTGTCACACTAGTAATGTTGTGGTCCAAATGCTGTGTTGCTATTTAAGAATCATTTACTGTACTATATGTATCTTTTTATATGTAAGAGTAAAGTTCTCAGTTCTCAGTAAAAATATCTGATTTTTTAATTTGGCACTAAAATGACTCTATACTTTTTCTTACAGTAAGTTATCTCATATCACTTAACAAATCAGTGAAATGGAAAATATTGGACTAATAGTATACTCATTATGACAAAAATACACTATATATATTGATCAAAAATTTATACAATATCTAAAGAGTTCAGAGGACAGCAGAATCTCACATCACATAAGAACTATTATACTGGGATGGGCCATGGCTATGCAAGGGACACATAAACATAAATTTTATACTCAATCTTGCCTATGCAACTCTAAAGCTTTCTAGTTAGATTACTAGAGAGGAAGATAATCACATACAGTTACCCCTCGGTATTTCTTGGGGATTCAATTTTAAGACACTCCCACACCTGCTCCATGCACCCACCCTAAGGATACTAAAATCTGCAGATGTTTAAGTCCATTATATAAAATGGTATAGTATTTGCATATAACCTATGTTCATCTTCTTGTATACTTGAAATCATCTTTAGATTCTTATGACGCCTAATATAATGTAAATGCTATGTAAATACTTATCTATATTTATTTGTATTATTTATCTACTTATTTTTAATGCTTTTGATCCAAGGCTGGCAGACACAGAACCCACACACACAGAGGATCAAACTTGGCATGCAAGAGCACAAGAAAACATGTGTAAAATTCATCATGTCACTTGTTTTTTAAAAATATTATTTTTTATTTACTAATTTTTCACCCAAGAAAATGATCTATCATTTCAATCACTCTCCCACCAAACCCCCAAACTCTCTTGCCCCTTTGCTCTCTGATTCCACATAAAATACAAAGCTGATTCCAACCATACCAAGGCTGCTGAGCACTGCTAAAGAAAGTCATATTAGTTTGTGATATTCCAAATATGCCAGAAATCTATGCTTGCAAATTTCAACTGACCCTTTTCACTACTTAACAATCTATCGCTTTTTCAGTCAGTTCCTTGTCAACGCTTCACATTTCTTGGCATCACTCTCAACCCATGTTTTTGGCTTCCAAAACACAAAGAAAAATATAAGCCATAAAAATTATCAGAAAGAACTCCATCAACTACCCACCAACAGACCTACAGACCTAAGCCCATTAGCACACACCCTTTCCTCCTATTAAAATAAACATATTCCTTTTTCTCTCTGAGGTCAAGTTACCTTTGCTCTGTATTCCACTCCCACTCATTCACCCAGGAACCTCTTATATTTTGACTTCCATATTTTGAAACTCATCCTTTAATAGCTATTTTCATCAGCATTTCAAGATGCTCCCATCTTTAATAAATAAAGATCATGGCAGGACACAGTGACTCACACCTGTAATTGTAGAACTTTGGGGGGCCAAGGTGGGAGGATTACTTGAGCTAGGAGTTCAAGACTAGCCTGGGAAACATAGGGAGACCCAATCACTATAGAAAATTAAAAAAAAAAAAAAAAATTAGCCAGCCATGATGGTGCATGCCTGTAGTCCCAGTTACCTGGGAGGCTGAGGTGGGAGGATTGCTTATGCCCAAGTTCAAGGCTGCAGTGAGCTGTGTTTGTGTCACTGCACTCCAGCCTGGGTGACAGAATGAGCCTCTGTCTCAATAATTAATTCCTTTTTCAATGTCCTCTCCTCCTAGTTCATCCACTGCCTTTGCTGTCATCTATCATGTGGATAACCAAATTTCACTCCAGGCCTCTTTTCCAAACAACTCTCCTCTGGTATTCTCTAGATCAGTAAGTTAGTATCATCACTAAGTTGCTCAACTATCCTTTATTAGTTTTTACTCAACTAACTTTTCTAACCCCAAAGCATGTCTTTTTGCTTCATGTGCTTTGTAGGAATAGCTTTTCTGTAGACAGCAAGATTAGCTCCATCAATGACCATAGCCATTATCTAATAAAATATTTTAAACTTACATTACAGAATTCTTTTGTCACCAGTTCAGTACAAGGACAAATGAAGAAGAGTACATAGAACTACCACTACTACTTCCTGCATCATTTGCTTTCTCTTGGTTTCTCCAAGCCACATAATGAACAGGTTTAGCATGCCCGTGAAGTTAAAATTAAACTGTTATTTTAGAGGATTAAGTCCAGGCACTAAGCATTCTTATAAATAACATCAAGAAACAACCAAAACACACTAACACAGAAAAAATCTTATTTTGGAAATGTATGTTAGTGAAAATGCTTCACAAATTATATTTTTTGCACTTAGCGACGCTTCTCTACTGCATGAAATACAGATGGCAATACCACCTCAAATCTTTTTCTAATGTTAATCTATAAATAAATTTTAAAAACAAAATGTCTTCTGATCTTCTATCTATTCAGTGTTTACTGAGAACAAACTAAGTATAAGGCCCTCAGCAGTTACTGCAGAAAATTTTTTAAAAAGGTTAACAGGCAAGTCCTGCCTAAAAGAAGCAACAGTCTGTTAATGAGAATCAAAGAGAAGTGAGCCCAAGTAAAATTCAAACTAGAAGGTGCCAGGTACCATAAGAGAAAGAAAGCATAAAGGAAATTTATAAGAGAGAGGGGATTACTTAGAGGTTTAAGTCAATGTATTTGTTAAGTACTTACTATATGCTTTTACATAAGTAAAATAATTTTCACAGCATCCCAGAAATAAAGTCCAAGGGGAACTTTACACAAAATCTCTGGCTCCTTTTTTCCAACTTGAATGAAAGTAGAATATTAATCTTGCTTCCTTTGGTGTCTCATGCTCAGTTCCTGGGCATGCTGAAAAACTGCAGCTAGTACTGGTTTGTCTTCTGAAAGTTTCAAAGCCACACCTGAGTGCTGGTTTTGAAAATCTGGGGCATCTAAATCATACTCAGTGAGAATCATCTTATTATTTTTGTCCTAATTCTGTAGCCCTAAGTATATACCACTAAAAAAATTGCTTCCCTTTTTTATTCTATTCCAAATTCCTGATTTGCCTACTTTTGGCTGTAACCCAAAGCAACTGTTACCATGCCTTACGACATGATCTCACTGTACACTGACTGCTTTTAAACTTCATACACCATTCTTACATGAATACCAATCCCAACATATAATCAGAGAAAATCTCATTATAGTATGAGCAAAGCTTAAGTGAAGAAAACCTACAAAAAAAGTAATTAGAGCAAGAAAGTCCATCTCAGCCAGGCACAGTGGCTCACATCTGTAATCCCAGCACTCTGGGAGGCCGAGGTGAGCGGATCACTTAAGGCCAGGAGTTCACGACCAGCCTGGTCAACATGGTGAAACCCCATTTCTACTAAAAATACAAAAAAATGTTAGCCAGGTATGGTAGTGTATACCTGTAATCCCAGCTACTCTGGAGGCCAAGGTGAGCAGATCACTGAAGGCCAGGAGTTCACGACCAGCCTGGTTAACATGGTGAAACCCCATCTCTACTAAAAATACAAAAAAAAGTTAGCCAGGTATGGTAGTGCATACCTGTAATCCTAGCTACTCTGGAGGCTGAGGCAGAAGAATGGCTTGAACCTGGGTGGTGGAGGTTGCAGTGAGCTGAGATTGCACCACTGCACTCCAGCCTGGGTGACAGAGTGAGACTGTCTCAAAATAAATAAAATAAAATAAAATAAATAAAATAAAATATAATAAAATAAAATATAAAATAAATAAAATATAAAAAATAAAATAAAATAAAAAATTCAGTGTAGTCTAAGACATCTTGAAAACAGAGTAATCTGACTTCCCAGATATCTGTCCTTTATCTTCCAAGAAAAATTATTACTCTCACCAAGCAAAAATATCATAGGTAAATAAAAAAGATCATGTTTAGCAGAGACTTACTATATTGACTATGGAATATATCAATCTTCTAACATGCCTTTTTAAATCATGTTACTTCTCAAATTTCTATTAAGTCTACAGCAAATAAAACAAATATCAGTGACTTCAGCAAGATAGCTGACTAGAGACACCTAATGCTCATCCCCCTCACCCCTGCCCCTGTACCTCTTGCTCCTCTGTATTCCCCACCTACCGCAAGAAAGAACCAAGGCAACAAAATAGCTAAGATTTCACTGGTATGTCAAAGGGAGAGTATTAGGGTAGGTGTTAGTATTAGGTGCTAGTATTAGTATACAGTAGGTGTGGAGATGCACCTGTGGTGACTGAAGTCCAGGAGGGCAGCATGGAGGCACCCAGTCTCTGTAGCCCCATCTTCCCACCTGTATCAGATCTGCCTGTAGTCAGGCGAGATTTCTCATTGCAGGGACAAGGTAAGCAGAATAACCCCACCAGTCCCCACTGACACAGCAGATATCTGCAGTCCTTACAACAGGAGACTCGTATAGTCCTCGCAAGCCCTGGCCCCACTTAGAAAAGCTGCAGGGAATTCATGTAGTTCCTGGATTAGGAGCATGAGGTACGCACTCCCCAACCCCTACCCAACGCTCTGTGAACCCAGCTGCTGCAACACGGTGCTATCCTGAGACCAGAGCCACCTCTGAAGTGTACCCTAATCTGGGGACCAGTAGCCATTGCACCTTTGCAGCACAGGGACTCCATCTTCATACCACCAATTCCACATGTGTGGCTGAACACCATGATCCGAAGAACACAAAAGCCTGGACCCAGGAAAAGCTGTGACTCTGGTCCTGCACAGCAGAGAAACCAACTCCCACTGCCCTCACTTCTAGCCAGAGGAACAGTCTGGCAGTCCTACTCAGGATGAACCTGCCCTAGAGCAGTCCAAACTATTGCATGTCCTCTTCCAAGCAGGAGAGACTCTCAAGTCTCTGAGTAGCTGACATGTTGTGGAGCAGCTACATTTTCATATGCAGGGCATAAGAAACAGCCCTGCAGTGCACCAATTCCTGCAGACAAGGCCATGGCCAACCCAATGGTCATGTACCTGCAGTCAGAGCCTCGGAAATAGCTCCTCAGGACACTCCTGTCAGACATGATCCCAGGCTTGCTGAGCAGCTGTGCAACCATGCCTCAGGCCTGAGGAACAGCTTTACAGGCCACCCTGTCAGGTAATACCCCAAGCTGCCCAAGCAACCATGCATATGCATCCCAGGTCTGAGAAGCAGCCCCACAGGCTGCCCTTGCCAGACACACCCCCAGATCCACTGAGCAGCTGTTCACCTGCATCCCAGGCCCAGGAAGCAGCCCTGTGGCGCATCCCCAGCAGACACCTCTCCCTTTCTGGGCTAGCCAAACAGCCATGCACCCGTGTTTCAGGTCTAAGAAATGGCCTCATAGGTCATCCGCAGCAAACACAAGGCCCTGGCCAGCCAAGCAGCTGGATACTTGTGTCACAGGCCTGAGAAACAGCCCTGTGGTTCACCAAAGCAAACATGCCCCCAGACCAGACCAGCAGCTTACACTCAAATCGAGGGCCTGAGAAGTAGCTCTATGGGCTACCCCCGGCAAACACATCCCCAGGCCAGTCAAGCAGGTGTGTGCTTGCATCCTGGGCATGAGAAACAACTCTGAAGGCTGCTCCTGGCAGGCACATCCCAGGCCAGCTGAGCAGCCAAATGCATGTGCTCCCAGCCAGAGTAACATCCCTGGCTTCCAACCCTAACCCCAAGTTGGCCAACCCAGTGGTGTACACAAGCATCTCCAACCTGAGAAACAGCCAGTGAGCCTACCCCTGGCAAGGCCACGCCACTACTGCCACAAATTCTCTCAGCCTAGTCCATAAAGAGACATTTACAAACATAACTGGCATGAGTTACAGCTGAAGAAACTACATGGAGACTACATCACCACATCTGCCCAGAAATAGAGCCAACATGCCCCACCTAATCAACACACCAGGACCCATTCATATGAGTCAGTCTTTCCCTGTGAAACCTACTCCATAAAATTGAAAAAGGTGACTTTTCCTTTTCTACCAGATCCATAGAAATCAATGTAGGGACACATCAAACATGAAAAAGAAAATATGACCCCTCCAAAGAGATCCATTAATTCTCCAGTAACAGGTCTCAATCATAAGGAAATATACGAAATACCAAAAAAGAATTCAAAATAATAATCTTAAGGAAACTCAACGACATACAAGAGAATTCAGATAGACAATTTAACAAAATGAGAAAAACTATTCATAACTTGAATGAGAAATTTAACGAAGAGATACGTTATCATAAGAAAGAACCAAATAAAAATTCTACAGATGAAGAATTCAATGAATGAAATTTAAAAATCCAATTGAAAGCTTCAACAACAGATTAGAACAAGCAGAAGAAAGAATTTCTAAACTATGAAGACAGGTCATTGGAAATAACACAGGAAAACAATAAACAAATAATAATAATAAAAAAAGGAATGAAGAAAGCTTATAGGATTTATGGGAAACCTTTACGTGAGCAAATATTAGCATAGAGCCATTCCAGAAGGAAAGGAAATGGGAAAAATGCAGAAAATATATTTAATGAAACAGTAGCTGAAAACTTCCCAAGTCTTGGGAGAGAGATGAACATCTAGATCTAGACGGCTCAAAGAACCACAAATAGATTCAACCCAAAGAGGTCTGAGGCACATTATAGTCAAATTGTCAAAAGTTAAAAAAAAAAAAAAAAAAAAATCCTAAAAACAAGAGAAAAACATCAAGTCACATATAAGGGAATCCCAATTAGTCTTAGTAAAGTAGATTTTTCAGAAGAAACCTCACAGGCCAGGAGAGAATAAGATGATATATTCAAATTACTGAAACAAATAAACTGGTAGTCAAGAATATTATGTACAACAAAGCTATCCTTAGAAATAAAAAAAATAAAATACTTCAGACAAGCCAAAACTATGAGAATTTATCAGCATTTGACTGATTTCAACATCCCACTCTCAGCAATGGACAGATCATCTAGGCAGAAAATTAACAAAAAAACATCAAATTTAAACTAAACCACAGACCAAACGAATTCAACAGACACTTACAGAGTGTTTTGCCCAATGCCTGCAGAATACACATTCTTTTCATCAGCACATGAAACATTCTCCAGGACTGACCAAATTAGAACACAAAGAAGTCTAAAAAATTGTTTTAATTTAAATCATACCAAATATCTGACCACAAGGGAATAAAATTAAAAATTACAAAGCAACATTCAAAACTATACAAATATATGGGGATAAAATGACATGCTCCTGAACAACCAAAGAGTAAAGGAAAAAAAAAATAAGAATTAAAATTTAAAATTCCTTGAAACAATTGAAAACAGAAACATAACATATAAAAACCTACAGGAAACAGCAAAAGTAGAATTAAGACACAAGTGTATAGTGATAAATGCCTACAACAGAAAACTAGAAAGATTTCAAATAAATAACTTAATGATGCATCTCAAAGAAACTAGAAAAGGAAGAATAAGCCAAACCCAAAATTCATAGAAGGAAAGAATATGATCAGAGCAGAAATAAATGAAGTTGAGACAAAAAAAAATACTAAATATCAATGAGACAAAAAATTTGCTTTTTGAAAACAGAAACGAAATTGAGAAACCATTAGCTACGCTAACAAAAAAAGAGAACACTCAAATAAATATAATCAAAGATGAAAAAGTAGGTATCAAATGGATACCACAGAAATACAAAGGATCATTAGACTACTATGAATATATGTCAACAAATTTTGAAACCTAGGGGAGACAGATAAATTCCTGGACACATACAACCTAACAATACCAAAGGAAGAAGAGAAAATTTCAACAAACCAACAAGCACTGAGATTGAATCCATAATCAGAAAAATTGAATCAGTAAAAAGTCACCCAACAAAGAAAAGTCCAGAACCAGATGGTATCACTGCTGAATTTTACCAAACCTTTAAATAATAATTAATACTAAGGCCTCTTAAACTATTCCAAAAATGGAAGTGGAGGGAATTCTTTCTAACTCATTTTATGAGGCCAACATAACTCATAAAACCAGATGAAGACACGACAAAAAAAGGAAACTACAAGCCCAACATCCCTAATGAACATAGAAGCAAAACTTCTCAACAAAATACTAGCAAACCAAATCCAGCAACACATCAAAAAGATAATACACAATAATCAAGTGAGATTTATCTCAGGAATGCAAGGATGGTTCAGCATACACAAATTATTAAATGTAATAAATCACATAAACAGAATAAAGGAGAAAAACCATACAATCATCTCAAAAGATGCAGAAAAAGCATTTTAAAAATCTAACATCTCTTCATGATAAAAATTGTCAATAAATAAGGTATAAAAGGAAAGTATCTAACATAATAAAGGGCGTATATGACAAACTCACAGCTAACATCATAGTGAATGAGTAAAAGCTCAAAGCTTTGCCTCTAAGAACTGGAACAAGACAAGGATGCCCGCTTTCACTCTTATTCAACATAGTACTAGAATTCCTAGCCAGAGCAATCAAGCAAGAGAAATAAAAAGCATCCAAATTGCAAAGAAGAAAGTCAAATTGTCCCTGTTTGCAGATGACATGATTATATATATATATAATTTTAAAGCTAAGGACTCTACCAAAAACTCATAAAACTGATAAATGAATTCAATGAAGTTTCACAGTACAAAATCAACATACAAAAATCAGTAGTATTCTATACACAAACAATAAACTAGCTTAAAAAAATCCAAAAGGCAATCCAATTTATAATAGCTACAAAAATAAAATACCTAGGAAGAAATTTAACTGAGGAGGTAAAAGACCTCAATAAGGAAAACTACAAAATACTGATGAACAAAACTGAAGAGGGTCCAAACAAATGGAAAGGCATCTTATGCTAATGGAAGAATTAATAGTGTTAAAATGATTACCCCAGGCAATCTACAAATTCAGTACAATTCCTACCAAAATGCCAATGACATTCTTCACAGAAATAGAAAAAAGAAATCCTAAAATTTGTATGGAATCACAACAGTCTTCAAATAGGCAAAGCAATTCTAAGCAAAAACAACAAAGTTGGAGAAATCAAATAACCAGACTTCAAAAGATACTACTAAAGCTGTAATAACCAAAACAGCATGGTACTGACATAAAAACAGACACACAGACCAGTGGAACAGATAAGGAACCCAGAAATTAATCCATATATCTACAGCCAACTGATTTCTGACAAAAGGACCAATAACATACACTGGGGAAAAGATAGTTTCTTCAATAAATGCTGCTGAAAAAACTGAATATCCATATGCAGAAGAATGAAACTAGACCCCCGCCTCTCACCTTATACAAAAATCAACTTAAAATCAATCAAAACCTAAATATAAGCCTTGAAATTATAACACTACTAGAAGAAAACATAGAAGGACTGCTTTCAGGACATTGGTCTGGTAAAAGATTTTACCAGTAAGACCTCAAAAGCACAGGCAACAAAGCAAAAAATATACAAATAGGATTATTTCAAACTAAAAAGCTTCTACACAGCAAAGGAAACAATCAACAGGTTGAAAAGACCATCTACAGAATGGGAGACAATATTTACAAACTACTTATCCAATGGAGGGTAAATATCCAGAATTTACAAGAAACTCAAACATCTCAACAGCTAAAAAGGTAAACAATCAGATTTTAAAATGGGCAAACAATGTGAATAGACGTTTCTGAAAAGACAACATACAAATTGCCAAATGGCCAACAAGCATATGAAAAAATGCTCAACATCACTAATAATCAGGGAAATGCAAAACTACAATGAAATACCTTCTCATTATAGTAAGGATGGCTGTTATCAAAAAAAAATTACAAATGCTGGTGAGAATGTAAAGAAAAGAGAACTCTTATACAACACTGGTAAAGTCTATAAACTAGTACAGACACTATGAAGAACAGTCTGGAGATTCTCGGAAAAAAAAAAAAAAACTACAAATAGAACTACCCTATGATCCAGCAATCCCACTACTGGGCATTTATCCAAAGGAAAGTAAATCAGTATATCACAGAGATATCTGTACCCCCATGTCTACTGCAGCAGTAGTTACAATAGCCAAGATATAGAATCACACCAAGTGTCCAATAATAGATGAATGGATAAATAAAATGTAGTATATATACACAATGGAATACTATTCAACCAAAAAAAAGTGAATAAAAGCCTGTTATTCGTGGCAATATGGCTGCAACTGCATGAAATTATGTCAAGTGAAATAAGCCAGGAACAGAAAGTTCAACACTACATGTTCTTACCATATGTGGAAGCTTTAAAAAAGTTACCTCATAGAAGTAGAAAGCAGTATAGAGGATACTAGAGGCTGGTTATAGAGGGTAAGAGGGTATAGGCAGGTATAGGAAAAAATCTGTTAAAGGATACAAAATTATAGCTAGATAGGAATAAATTCTAATGTTCTATACCACTGAGGGATAACTATGGTTAACAATAATATATTACATAGTTTCAAACAGCTAGAAGGACAATATTAAATGTTCCCAACATAAAGAAATGATAAATGTTCGAGAAGATGGATATGCTAATTACCCTGATCTGATCACTATACATTATATGTTGATATCAGGCCATCACTATGTACCCCATAAATATATATATTCTGTTGTTTTAAAAAAACTCATTTTCTCTCCACTGGATTATGTACTTACTCTCCCACCATATCTTCATCATCATCATCATAGTGGAAACTAATAATTACTGAAACGCTTACTATATGCCAGAAATTACACTAAGCACTTTAGGAAAATTTGCTCATTTAACAAAAAAATTCTATCAAAGGGTCTTTCACAGATGAGAAAACTGAGGCTTCAAGGAGGTCAAATAACTTGTCACAACTAGTAAATGAAACAAGTCAGAATTTGAACTTGGGTCTCTCCAATTCTAGAACCTATCTATGCTTTTAGTCATTTCTTCACAATATACTATAATATAATGTCTTTCTTTTAATTCATCTTGATATCTTTAGCATGTAAACTCATTGTATGGCATGTAACATTCATAAATGTTTATGAGAACATGATTAGTTTATTCTAACATTCCAAGTCCTCCACTGGGAGAGATGAGGACATTTCCACTATTCCTTAATGCAAATCTTCCATAAGTACATGAATACGTCAGAAAGAGCAAAACTACAAGAAAAAAATGTGGCCCAAACAAGTACATGAAGTGCTAGTATCTGCAAACGAAAAAACTGAAAGGATATAAGGCAAAATGAGGAATTGCCTATTTGAGGGCAAATTTATTCCTGAACATTTATCAAAATATCAGGTTAGTGACATTTTATAATTTGATACATTAGGTTTTTTTTGTGAAACATGCTAAGAAATATTAGCATCTCGGTGTGTGCTGATATGAAAATCATAGACTACAAGTCAACTCAGTAAAAGAAACCTGAAATGATCTGCTTTATAACAATCTCCAGGTTATGTTAAAAGTTATTATTTTCTAGTTTAATTTGTAGTCGGCCACAAACATTATACAATGCTTGTTATAATCCTCCACCCAAATAGATCTCAACAAAATTATTCACAGCATTCACAATTTACCTTGACTCTGATCCAACAAGTCATTATTTTTACAAATCCAAAAGATAGAGCGTCAGGAACCCTATGGTATTAACTATAATTTATTAAACACCAACAAAGTAGTCTAAAAAAATCACATTTTATTAAAATATTTTAGATATTATTTATATAAAACATTTTCTTAAACCATACTGCTAAGTGAGTAAAAACAGAGCTCATGTAATGGAAAGAGTATGGGCTTTGAACACAGATTAGCCTATGTTCATATCCTAGCTCTATCAATTACTAATTCAATGACTCTGTACAAGTTACTTAGCATCAGTGACCCTCAGTTTCTCTTGTGCAATGAACATGATACTGTCGAACTTTCAGGGATGTCTAAAGGAATAGAGATGTATGATTGCACACCACCTGCCAAATGCTAATTACCTACCCAAAATTCTCACTCTCTTCCTAACAGAATACCAATTCTGGATAAGGCAGTAATGTGCCTAAACGATCAACTTCCCAGACTCCCTTGCATCCTATGGCCACCATGTGATCCAGATATAACCAATGAGATAAAAGCTTATGGGCAAGGTTTCAAGAAAAACTACTGTCTTGCTGATAAAAAGCTAAGACGTCAGGAGTGGAAAAGCCATTCTGCAATCATAAGGCAAAAGCCACCATCAAGGACAGCAGAGAGGATAAAAAGAAAAAGGACAGCAGAGAGGAAATATAGAAGGGGTCTGTGTCACTGATGGCATTGTGGAACTGCCATAAACACTGGACTGCCTACATCCAGATTTCCTGTTGCCTGAAGAAAATAAATCCTATTTGATTAAAACACTATACTTGGGTTTCTGTTACATGCAGCTGAATGCACTCCTAACACAGCATGTATGTAAAAGAACCTAGAGAAAAAGGATCCAATACTCATATCAGTAAAGGCAATCATTTCACAAGACTTCTCATTTAACAAAATAAGTTAAATTATTCATCAGTAAAGTCATGTTAAATTATTCCTGAGTAGAGCAATGAAACAGCAGGATGTTCATACACACACACACAAAATATCATTATTTAAAAATGTGTATTATATTCATTAAGATCAAAATTCTATCAGTAGGGGATCAAAGGATGAATAGCTTTAATCAAGAAAGGTATCCTTGATGAGGCAGAAAGAAGTAAAAAATGCAATTAGGTGAACATTATATTGATAGCTTACATGTTCATTCATTAGTATTTACAGCATAATTAATGCAACGCAGTATATAACATTGCATGTTACAATATGCAAGCTACTGCTACTGTCCTAAATGCTATCAACTATATAAATTTGAGACAGCTGTTAGAAATTAGATAGAAAATAGAGGTCAAAATTAGGGAAGATTGAGGGAGGAAAGAACAAAAGTAGAGCTAAGGATTCTGTTTCAGATAAATTAAAATTTTAAACGGAGAGTTATGAAGGATCAGAAAGGTAACGAAAAAGTTGGCTTTTTTTGTTTTCAATAACAGCACTCTGACTTTAAAATAAATTACAAAATGAGAGTCTTTAAAAGAGAATATTACCAAGGTAATTTTCTAGATCACAATACAGAAGAGTAGAGTGTAACATGAAGCCAAGTACTCAGAATAGATAGGTAATAAAATAATCAGGGAAAGGGGCAGAGAAAGGGTGAGAACAGACCAAGACAGAGTCAGAACATAAAATTAGGAATACAAAAGAGAGGGATAAAGCTTTATGGACAAAGTTTCAGTTAACCCACTTACACTGCAAATCCCACTAACCTACACTTTGACCAGCTCCCTCCTACCACCTAAGAAAATGTATTATCCTCTTAAATCTTTTCCTCTACAAATTATCCTAGTCTTCCTCTTTAATACTCTCCCTTTCCTTCTCCTTTTGAGTTCTGCAAGATCCATTAAAATCTTATTTTCTCTACCAATTTTTTCGAGTAATCTTCACATGCATTCACAACAATGAAAGCAATTGTTCCAGATGTTCTTCTGGCAGAACTTTCAGTTTATAGAAATCTATGGAGGTGATTAAAATGAAGAATCATTACAAACTCCTGTGAGAGACAGTTCAGGAAATTAACCTTGAAACTATTTTAAAATCTACAGGAGAAGGGCTTCCTAAAGATGTAAATTCTGGAATCTCTGACGGAAAAGATGACCAATTTACACATAGAAAAATTTAAAACTCCATAAGACAAATGACAACATGTACAAAACTACACAAGAAAATAAGCAATCAAGAGAAAATATCTCTAACTAAAACAACAAAGGATTACTCTAATTATATGAAGAACTTCTACGAAACAATAAAAACCGACATAATAAAAATAGAGGCAAAGCATCCAAACAAGAAATTTACAAAAGGGAAAATAAAAATGACCCTCCTCATATATACAGATAAGTACTCCACTTTCTTAAAAAATGGGAACAGTCAAACTAAATATATTTTTTATTCAACAAGTTGATAAAATTAAAACCCATAATATCTACTAAAAGAATGAGAGACTAACAGGATCTCTTATACAGTTGGTAGCCATGTACACTAGAAAAGCCCTTGTTGGAGGAGGTACAATTTGGCAATATCTACCAGAATTAAGTAAAGATACTCTTCGACCCAGTTTTACTTCTAGAAATCTATCCTTTAAAGAAAAGCATACAACAGGCCAGAATGGCTCACGTCTGTATCCCAGCACTTTAGGACGCCAAGGCAGGCAGATCACCTGAGGTCAGGAGTTCGAGACCAGCCTGGCCAACATGGTAAAACCCCATCTCCACTAAAAATACAAAAATTAGCCAGGCATGGTGGTGCCAGCCTGTAGTACCAGCTACTCAGGAGGCTGAGGCGGGAGAATTGCTTGAACCCAGGAGGCAGAGGCTGGAGTGAGCCAAGATCATTCCACTTCACTCCAGCCAAGTGAAAAGAGCAAGACTCATGTCTCTACTAAAAAAACACGATGTTCACTACAAGCATTGTTTGTGTTCAAATTAATGAAATAATGCTATACATATGGACTTAGGAAAAGACTCTAAAACATATGAAGTAAAAAGGGCAAAATACAGAATACATCTATTAATAGTATGATCCATTCTTGTATAATAGATGAAATACATATTTATATGTACATCAATGTTAATGCAACTGCATTGAAAAATATCTGAAAGGATAACATCAAAAGATTAACTATGGTTATCACCAGAAAGAGAAGCAGAATCTCAAAAAGCAGGGGCCTTATGAATGGCAAATTTAAATTTACAAAAAAAGATTAACTCAAAAAAGGTAAACTGAATTACTAATTTATAAATTCCAACTAAAGATATTTGCTTTGAATTAAAATTTTTTTTTTTGGATACTGACAAATTATAATCATATTTATTTATGGGGTACAAAGTGATGTTATGATACATGTACACAAGGTGAAATGACTGAATCCTGAATTAAGGTATTAACATACCCATCACCTCAAATATGTATTCCTCCTAACTGAAACACTGTGCCCTCTTTGACCAACATTTCCCCACTCCCCCTACTCCTCAGCCTCTGGTAGCCACCATTCTGCTCTGTTTCTACGTGTTCAATTTTTTTTAATTCCAAATATCAGTGAGAACCTGTGCTATTTGTCTTTCTGTGCCTAGCTTACTTAATATAATGTCCTCCAGGTTCATCTATGTTGTCACAAGTGACATAATTTTCCTGGTTTTTAAGAGGCTGAGTAGTATCCCATTATGTATATACACCACGCTGTAATAATTCACTGATTAAGTTATATGGTATTTAGCTCTACATATATTCTCTCCATCTTCCCCAATTTTAAATGTGACACAATCCTGGGGTATCATTATTCTCACATAGCTGCTCCTTAAAACAATTTATGATTAAGGCCCAATACAGCACAAAACAAAACAAAAAATTGTCATGCAATCTTTCAATGACTGTTAGTCTACAACTTCCAGAGAGACAACAGTCTGCCATAAAGGGACTAAAAAGAAGAATAAAATGCCATTTAAGAGAACATAGGAGCCTAAAAGGGGAGCAAACCCTGTAATATAGCTGGAACAAATCCAACATAGCTGGCTGTTATGAAAATAAAACTCAATTTAAAAAATGGAAGAAATTTTAAATAAAAAATGAGAATTCTTAAGGAGGCCCAATTAATATATATAGAAGTGTTTCTGGAGTTAAAATATCTATTTCCAAGTTTAAAAAAATCACAAATAGTCATTATTTAAAAGTATATTCATCTTTGGGAGGTGGAAGCAGGCAGATTACAAGGTCAAGAGATCGAGACCATCCTGACCAACATGGTGAAACCCTGTCTCTACTAAAAATACAAAAAAAAAAATTAGCTGGCCATGGTGGTATGCGCCCATAATTCCAGCCACTTGGGAAGCTGAGGCAGGAGAATCACTTGATCCTGGGAGGTGAAGGCTGCAGCAAGCTGAGACCGTGCCACTGCACTCCAGCCTGGTAACAGAGCAAAACTCCATCTCAGAAAAAAAAAAAAATGTCTATTCATATTTCAGAAAACCAAATTTGGGAAATATTTTAAAAATAGAAATCATGAGAACAAAGCTAAGAAACTCAGAGGACAGATTCAGGAATCCCAATGTGAGCATTTCAAAAAGAGAAGAGAAACAAATGGAAGAGAAAATCAAAGACAAAACTTTTTCTAAGTTAACAGTTTTCATCATATGGTCTCTGCTGCAGCAGCATCGATAACACCTAAGAACTTGTTAAAAATCCAAATTATCCAGCTCCACCTACATCTACTAAATCAAAAACTGGTGAATGGGGGTCCAGCAATGTGTGTTTTAGCAAACCCTCCAGGTAGCACTGAGGTATGCTAAAGTTTGTTCTAAGCTGAAAAAACAGAATTGGGCCTTAGGATTTAAAGAGCTCTCAGTTCCAGAGAGGACTAGTTAATTCCCTGAACTCATTCAACAAGTAATTATTAATTATCTACTATCTGCCAAGCACTATTCTAGGTACCAAGAATGCAGCAAAAAACAAGTCAGCAGTCCCTGCTTACAGTGAGCTCAGAATCTATATAAATAAGTAAAAATGCAGTAAGTCAGAAGGTATTAAGCCCTACAGGAAGGAAGAAATAAATAAAGCAGAGAAGGGGAACAGGAATCAGGAACATTGGAGGTTGAGGGAAAGGAGGTTGGAGTGCTGCAATTTTAAACAGGATAAGCAAAAACATGAAGAAGGTAATGAAATAAACTACCATATAACTGGGGGAAGGTAATTCTAGGCAGAAGGAACAGTCAGTGCAAAGATCTGAAGCCAGGAGCATACGCAGAAGGAAAAGCAAGATGCCTGTATAACTAGAGCACAGGGTTTCAGGGGACAGAAGGGAGGGGTTAGAGTCGAAGTAAATGAGCTCACAGAAATGACTGGAGACACAATGTGTAGGGCCTTATTAGTTCTTGTGAGAACCTCAATTTTTATTGTGAGCAAGATAGGAAGCCATAGGGCAGCTATTAAGAAGAATAATGACAAGATCTGACATATTTTTAAATGATTATCTGGCTGCTGTGTTGAAAAGAAACTAGAAACAGGCCAGTTAAGAGGCCTGTTACAGTAATCTGAGGTAAGTGACAACAGTAGCTCAGACCAGGCTGGAAGTAGTCAGATGTGGTCAGACACTAGGTATGTTTTGGAGGCATAACCAATAGATCTCATGAGAGACTGAATATGGGTACTGAAAAAGAGAAATCAAAGATGACTCCAATGTTCTGAACAAGTAGAGGGATGGAGCTGCTATCAACAAGATGGAAAAGATTGCAAGCAAAATAGATGGGGGAGAGAAGGGCATAGTGAGAAGTTCAATTTGGGCAAATGCACTTAAGATGTCAATTAGACATCCAAGCAGAAATGTCAAGTAAACAGCTGGATATATGAATCTAAAATCTGAGAATGAAATCTGGACTGGACATATACATCTGTGACTTATCAGCACATAGTAAACAAAGATGTAAGACTGAATGAGATTATCCAAGAGGAATGCAGACTGAGTTCATAGAAACAGGACTTAGAACTGCCTATTATATTTAGCACAAGAGGCCCCTAAAGTACTTTATAAGAGCAGTTTCACTGGAATAGTGAGGGTAAAATCCTCGTTGGAAGGGATTCAAGAGAGAAAGGACTCTAACAATATGAAGATAACTACACAAAAGATTATTCATTACACTATTATTTTTTATTGCAACATACTGGAAACCTACATTTGGACACATTCCTATACCCAAACATAGGACACTCACTGAATAAACTATGGGATATATACACAATGGAGTACTATATAGCTGTTAAAAAAAAAAAGAATAAAATCTCTATAAAGTAACATAAAATGACTTCCATGATATGTTGTCAAGTAACAAAGCAAAATGCAAGAGTATTATAGTATGCCACCTTTTCTGTATGAATTAAGAGGAAATAATAATATTTCATCTAGATGCTAATTTTTTACAGGAATAAACACAGAAAGGATAAACCGAAAACATGTGGCAGCCAGGCTGTGACACAGAGAGTGAGCTTCCTCCTTTTAAAAAGCTGAGAGCTTTCAACCAAATGAGGATCAAAAATACAGAAAAATAGTAATAAAAAGAAAGCTGGGGATTCAGCTATAAAGCACAAAGAGATCTCTGAAAACTTGCCAGAGCAGATACCATCCCCTTTTGATGAAGAAGTCCTGACTGTACCCTCAAAGCATACGAAGCCAATGGTGGACTGAAATAAACTAAAGTGACAACAAAGTCCCCAAACAAATCAGACTGATTCAGCCTCCCACTCCAGTTACTGGACAGAAGCAGCAGAGTGCCCTTTCCTGGAGGCACTTTACCTCCATCTCTATTATTCTTTTATACAAAATGGCTACCACAGGATCGAAACCTAGGGAGGCTCGAAAGAAGAAAGAAAATGAGACCTTAACTAATAACTTACTGCCTCTCAGCTCCAAATTCATCCTTTTTTGCCTGCTCTGAGAAAACAGATCTGAGCCCTTTAAATATTTTTTCTTTGTCAGATGGCTCAATGTTAAGCTTTATGAGTACAAGGCACTGGAGAGACTTTGCAAGAGGCAAGGATTTTGTTTCTAGGTTCCACTGTGCTTGCTCAGCAGGCTACTGCAGTGTGCATGGTTTCTCCAGCACTTGGTTCCTACAGCATAAAGAGCTTCCATAGCATCAAGCTCCTTGCTACACCATATGCAGCTTCTCCAATGTCCTGCTCCTGTACTGCATAGGAGGCAGGCATACCCAAAGGTCAGCACCTTCTCCCAAAACCCTGCCTCTGGTGGTTTTGTAATGGAGTACCTTCGGTGAGACATCTCCACTTATATAGCTTTCCTTGACAGAGCAGATTTCCAGCAAATTCTAGAGGGCAGAGTTCCAGAAAATGTTGCCAGCATAGCACCGTAAAGATTTCTCTGCCATTCAGGAAGCCATGACCATGCTCTTTTCAACAAAGTCTGGATGTCAGCTGGAGCTTGGGGGACACTCTTCCTGCTACAAAATGGAACAGAGAAATTGAGTAGTAATTGGAAGGGGAAATGAAGTTAAGTTAACTTTTTCTTTTTAACATGGAAGAAAATAATTTTTTAACATGGAAGATGTGAATGCTGATAAGATGAAATCAGTTTTAAAAAAAAGGAAAGAGGAAAGAATTGCTGAAGCAATATTCTTGAGCAGGCAAGAATGGATATGCCAGTGAACAAATGGAAAGAGTCGTCTATAGATAGAAGAAGCATAGTTCTATGGTAATTATCAGAATATGGGCATGTAAATGCTGGCAGATGGTAGATGTGACTCTGGACCTCTACAGATGTTCTCTTCAACAGTTTCAGTAAAGTACAAAGAAATGTCATTAGCTGAGAAGAAGAATGGAAATAAGCACTAGAAGTATGAGATGAGAGGGCAAAGTGTGAAGTAATCATTTGCCCATTCTCCCACCTCCTAGACTAAGGATATATGGCATGATTATCTGGCAGCATTAGGATACCATTTGAGGTATGTGATCATGAAATTTAAATGAAACCAATCAGTAAGGCTGTGCGCTGTTCACTAAACACATTCAGCTTCACAGGTACAAGCATGGAAAAAGTCAAAGGTTGAATTTAAGCAAAAATATGGTTTTAGTTCAGCAAGGATAATGAATCAAGAAAGAGAAAATGGTGTCAAAGGATATGTACTGGGATAATCATTATTAAGTTGAGTAAGGAAGGAAGTGAGGATATTAAGAGGGTAAGACAGTATGAAATGGTGTCATCAATGCATTAGAGGTCTTAGTAGGATTAACGGATTATTGGAGTCAGGGTACCAGAGGGAGAAAGATGGAAAGATAGCAAGTGGTGATCAGAGATCAGGATTCATGAAACTGAAAATACAGGGAGGTTGCAGCTATTAGTCAAGATCTAGGGTGTGACTATTAGAGTGTATGGTTGAGGGAAATTGGAAGACAACATCACTGAAGGAAATAAATTCAAAGGACTGAAAGATCAAAATGTTGAAAAAAATATCTACATGATCAAAATTACCAAGAATTAACATTAGAAACAGTACTGATAAGGTGAGAACTAATTTTTTGTTTTCAAGTATGAAGGGAGAATCGAGTGTAATAAAGAATTTTGCTAACTTTTGTCCCCAGTTCCTGAAAGGTAGTCTCTAAATCTTGGGAATTTCCTGAGTGACTAGAGTGTCTTTGTTATTCACAGTGAATTCTGATTATTTATGCTAACAAGATGACTCATGGGAGATTCCTAGATAGTCTGTGGTAATAAAATGATGCAGGATAGGTGCTGGCTCTGCTAGAGAACCCAGTCATATAATTAGAGTTGAGATGTTGAACCACATGAAACTGACCATATGGTGCAGGATGCTGAAGACTTACTTCCATCAGTGGCCAATGATTAAATCAGTCATGCTTACATATGAAATGCCAAAGAAGATTGCGGACACTGTGTAAACAATGTATGATTTGTTACACATCTTTGTCCCAGAAGGGTGATGTATCCTGACTCCACAGGGAGAAGAAACCAGAAGCTTCATATTTCGGAATCTCCCAGCCTTTTGTGTCTACTTTTGGATGATGCTGATTTGTATCCTTTAAGACACAATAAAGCTGTAATCAAATCTATAGTGCTTTTCTGTTCTATCAGTTGTTGTAATGAATTATCAAACGTGGAGCAGCAAGAACCTCTAAATTTTAGCCAGTTACTCAAAAATGAGGGTGGCTCTGAAATCCCCAACCTTGAGCTACGTTTTGAAGAGTAATCTTACGGAGGACTGTGCCCTTAACTTTTGAAGTTTGGCCTAATCCAAGGTAGTCAGTATCAGAAATCACTATAAGGCATTCCCTACAATGAACCAGGAGATACAGTCAACAACAATAAGAGGCTGTAGATCATACAGTCAGATGACATGAGATACAAAGCTAGAGACATTCAGGGAAGAAAGAAGGAAAATAATCTGAAAGTTGCAAATGGGGAGTAATGAGGACACCTACTCTATCTCTACGTCTAGTGGTCTGAGAGTTATGTTGACAGCAATGCAGAAAAGGAGAAAAGAGGAAGAATTACAGGAACAATGTCCTTGAGAAGGTGAGGAAGGGTAGGTTCTAATGGATAACTGGAGGAAATGGCCTTCAACAGAGGAAAAAACAGTTATTTCATAATAAGATTGGTAAAGATGCAGGTGGTGGGAAGATTATTTCTATTTTCTTAATGAAACAGAAAGCAAGGTCATCAGCTGAGAGAGAAGATGGAAAGGAAATACTAAGAATGTGAAGGCAAGGGAAAGATATAATCATCTAAGCAATGGGAACGTGAAAGAGCTAGAGTTAACAAGACAGCTGGGCAGCACTAAACCATGAATTTAAAGTCATGAAGTACTAGGCAAGCATTGAAAGCCAACATAGATGTTTGCTTGGGCCATATTCATCTATAAGTATACAGATACAAAACAGACAGAGTTGGTTTTCGTTAAGGTTTGGCCAAGCAAGAACCACTCAGGGAGAGAAGTCAAGAGGGTTCAAAGTAGATTCAGGAGAGCAAGTGTAATGACAGACTTTGGGAACTCAGCTAGTTAGAAAAATAAATGAGGATATGAGGGTACTATGGAACAGAAAAGGTGGCAAATGAGAAAGTCTCAGTGAGGTCAAAGAATTAAGATTCTTGGGTACTAGAAGTAAGCCAGAAAAATAGGAGATGGTAGGTGGAGAGTAAAATGTCAGAAACTGATACAGAAATCAGACTCTCTAGGAGTGAGTCTTAGGCATCCACAGTTTTTCAAAGCTCCCCAGTTAATGCAAAAACATCTGCATAGGATATGCCACAGAGTTGAATGGCTAAGATAAATCAATGGAGGAAAGAAAGTCAGGAAGTCAGAGTATTACATGTTGAGTATTCCTTATCCAAAATGCTTTGGGCCAGAAGTGTCTTGGATTTCAATTTTTTTTTCTGATTTTGGCATGTATATACCACTGAGCGTCCCAAATCTGAAAACTCAAAATCTTCCAAAGAAGAGTTACTTTGAGCTGTCATGTCAGCACTCAAAAAGTTTCAAATTTTAGAGCATTTCAGATTTCAGATTTTCAGATTACAGATAAGCAATATGAAAATCATCTGTATGGATCCTGAAATCACCAGTAATTACATGATTGGAGTAGGAGAGAGCCCAGAAGAAGTCTAGATGCAGCAATAAGAAGCAAACAGAACATCTCTGTTCCCAATAGGAGGAGCTACCACTGAAGAACTCTTCGGAGCTAAGTTTCGGGTAGAGCAAGGAAATGGAGGTATTATTTATAGAAGAGGTTAAAAAGAAATGCAGTTTTACAGATAACTGACGATAAACTCCAGAAGGCACAGAGGAAAGGTTTCAGAGTCATACAGTGGTGAAAACTGGAGTCAGACAAGAGAGATGAAGGAAAGAGAAGGTTCAAGCCAAACTAGTGAAGGAGAATAAGGCCAGGAAATCTCAGAAAGCAAGCTGCCTTTTATTTATTTATTTATTGAGATAAGGTCTCACTCTGTTGCCCATGCTGGAGTTACAAGGGTGCCCACACAACTCACTGTAGCCTAGACCCTCCCAGGCTCAAGCTAGCCTCCTGCCTCAGCCTCCCATGTAGCTAGAACCACAGGCATGTACCACCATACCCAGCTAATTTTTAAATACTTGGTAGAGACAAGGTCTCATTTTGTTGCCCAGGCTGCTTCAAACTCCTGGCTTTGAGCAATCCTCCACCTCAGCCTCCCAAAGTACTAGGATTACTCAGGCGTGAGCCACCATGCCCTGCCTTACCATATTTTTTAACACTACAGAAAAGCAAGAGAAGAAAAAGCTTTGTAAATTTAGAAAACTCCTTCCTAAACCCAACCATATTCTAAAATATTTTTAAAATTTATTTCAAATAAAAATGAGTCACAGGAAAGTATCAAGGTTAATTCCATACAAAGCTACCTCCCTACAGACAATGAAGGCATGCCAGAAAGACATGCCCATATAACAGACCAAAACTGTGGACAAGCTATTGCAAAATAAAAGATTTTAACAAAATGACACAAGACATAAAAGAACAACAAAAATAAGAATCATAAAAACTCAAAATAAGATGACATAACTCAGGAATGAATGTATAAAGGGAAAAAAACAATCACTCCAGAAGTGAAGACAAGAGTGAATAAAGAGATAATCCCTTAAGAAAAATAGAAAGTTAAAAGAGAGAAAAATTTTAAAACTCAAAAAGTAAAAGGATGTGAGCAAAAATAACAAATACTGAAGACAGGCCTAAGAAGATTGAACATAACAGCAAGAGGGGGAGCCCCTGAAGAAGAAAATTAAAGCAAGGAACAGAGCAAAGAATAAAAACAGTAATTCAAAATAACTTTCCCGAAATTAAAAAAAAACAAACTTAAAACTACATTTTGGAAGAGCACAATGTGTGTCTGAGAATATCAACTCAGAATGATCAATTACTGGAATGACATACTCCAATAAAATTATTAAACTTTAAAGAAAAAGACCAAAAAAAGGAAAAAAACAAAAAAAAAAAAAAAAAGAAAAAGAAAAAACTGGGTTCAGAAAGGCAGAAACACAGAACTATAAAGACAGGAATTACTGGCAGCATTGGGTTTCTCATGACATAAAAGGGATAAAATATACAATGATACTGGACCTGAAAACCTCAGGGCATATAAGGATGGTAAAATTGCATGTATAGAAGACACTTATAAAGAAAGGAGAATCAGATTTTTCATCTGCACAAAAGGCTTGAAGACAGAGGTATGACATGTATATGCTGTAAGAAAAAAGGGATTATGATTCATGAATACTATGTCTGGTCAAGATAGCTTTCACTAATCAAGCTAAAAGACATCTTCATTCAATAAGGATTAAGAAATTATGTCACATATATTCTGGGAAAATTATTCCAAAATTTTATCAAATGCTTTACTGGCATCTATGGAATCAACATGGGGCTCTTTTTTCCAGTCTCCACTACTCCCAGGGTTACAGCCAGCAGTACAGATACGACCAAATCTAAGAACAGTATCACAGAAGACCAGTACTGAAAACAGCACAGAAATGGCTTCAAGACATTCAGATTCTAAGGAATGCATAATTCTGCCAAGAAGTACAACAAAAAAAGTCCTCAAAAATATTCAGGCCGGAGAGATCCAAGATGGCCGACTAACAACAGCTCAGGAATGTAGCTCCCAGTGAAAGCGCAGAGAACGAGTGGACGCCGCACTTTCCGACGAGTTTTTGTTGCCCACAGACCGGGAGATTCCCGGCGGAGAAGCCACGCAGGTCGCCGGCGCGACTCTTTTGGCCGGCGCGGCTGTTTTGCCGGCACCCAGCGCGGCG